>NQLW01000011.1:6016213-6033109 GCA_002312845.1 Kalanchoe fedtschenkoi
AGGAAAGACGGATTTCTAAAATAATTACTCAATTACCATCTGCAGAATCCACCTATAGCGAAAATACGTTGAAAAGCAATACGCGGATAGTACCAGCGGATTTCTTACCTCAATCCGCTGAAATAGAAAAAAAAATATTATTGAAAACAAACAAAAAATTAGAATAATCTTCTTGATAAAACATAATGAAAACAAAGTATTTTTGAAATAAAATCCATTTAAGATAGCCATCTATTGTCACTTGCAAACTCTTTCAAATACTAAATTCCAAACATGTAATAACCACTCCCAATCAACCACACTACTTAGAAGTTAGAAGTCAATACACTTGGGGCCGCCAATGGCCGAGTGTGAAACCTAACTCCATTACAATTTAGCAAAATTATTAATACGAGGATACAGTCCATTGACATATTAAAAGTTCACGAGGCATCCACTAATTAGCTGTGGGAATTTTTTTTATTTGTTTACAGTTGAGACGCACATTTAATTCATGCTATTATTCCAGTGAATTTTTGTATGTGCTGTTCAGTTTTCATGCTCATTCGATAAAATTCGTTCCAAATAAAAATGAAATATGGTGAGATGTCACCATCTTTTCAATTTATTGCGTGGTGAACTTTAATTGGTGATGTCACCGCTCGACGATATTTTTTTTACCTCTTTGTTTACATTTTAATTTTTTTTTGTCATATTTCATTTTGTCATGGAATTATATAATTATCTGAATCTATCACCATTTTATAAATTCTGATTATAGTTCTAAGATTTTTTAGTAATAATTGGATTTCTAACTAAATTCTATGTTTATAACTTACAAATTATAACTAAGTTTATTTTAAATTCTTAAGACTTGTGAATTCAATTTTCATGATTCTTGTATTCTTATTTTTTTTCATGTACTACTTTTAAGCATCAACTGTTAAATCTTCTCAATCTCATAAAAAATAAATAAATTTATAAAATACATAATGTCAAAATTTTTGAATTCATGATTTCCACTAGAGAAATATATTTGTATTCATGATTGAAGATTGGAGCTGAAGAGATGATGTTTCTCTCACTAAGTCCTAATTAAAGCTTTTCGTATTTTTCAGTGGAGAGAAAGATATGATGTGTTGGGAGTGAGAGGACCCTCTCTATGTTCTTTGTATATAACATTTTCTTATGACCAGTTATGGTTTATTACTATCAAATAATACTAATGAGGAAAAAATTTTAAAAAGGATTTTGAACTATCAATCTCTATTCAATTGCGGTCCAAACTATCTCGTTTGTCAAATTAGGTGCAGCGTCTGTCAATTAATTTGAGGTACAATCCAACGCCATTAATGGGTTGTTGACAATTGACTCTTTTACTCAAATAACGCCGTTTAAACTAAACTAATAAACAATTCAATTATAAATTAAAAGAAAAATAAGTAGGCAAACACCGATTGTCGCCGTCGGGCGGCATGAGCCTAGCAATTCTTGGTATTGTCATCACCTCCGGGTCTTTCAGATTGATTTGTTGGGCGAATCTGCTTGTGGTAGAGGGTGCCATTGACGTTTGTTGAAGCTCTTCTATCCAAACACAACTGCGGCGTTTCTCACAATTTCTCCAAGACGACCTCGTCGCTTTTTTGATCTCGAAAATCGACAATGGCATGGAGGTAGGGTTCTGTCTAGCAGTGCTTTTGATCGGATTTCAGGCACAGGGAAGGAGAGTAGAACCGGTCGGGAGATTCAATGATGCTCATTCTCACGATTGTTCTTTATATTATATATCTTTGGTCACAAGATTGGTGTTAATATGTTCAATTGACATATACCATGTTTCTGAACTTCTTTAACAACCAGGTATCTTAGTTCCATATTTTTAGTACCCTTGGAATACTTGTCATTATTAGAAAAGAAGACTAGTGCAGAGTTATCATAATAAATTCTCAGCAGTCTGACAGCGGTGTGAACAATTCCAAATCCTGAAATAAAATTCTGCATCTCTGATCTACTATGAAGTATGAACACATCATTTTGAGCATGAATACCTTACTTCTTATAGCAAACTTGTGAGTTGTTGGTCGCATATTGGTGAAAGATGGTCACAAAATTGTTGTGGTATGACATAAAAAATTTATCAACTTTGGCATACAAAAATTTAGTCAAAAGCGCCGAATATACTCTTAATTTTTCGACTTTATACGTTGAATGCATATGCAATACTTTTCAAACACCGTATAGAGTAAAAACAAACATCATGTATCTGCTCAATTTGTTGTGCGGAAGCGTGTTATATAACAAATAAATTATTGAACCGCTAATTACAACGAATGATTCTCATGAAAGATTGGGGAGACACATCGGTCTACTTCAAAATATCCAATCTCCTAGACAGAACCACCTCCTTAAGATATCCCCAGGTATACCTAGCTAGATAGGATATTCTTATGCAATTAAAAGCACAATAACCACTATAATTATACTACCAAAAGAAAAGCTACTATAAAATAATAAAAGGACAAGAACACCAAATGTTTACGAGATTCGGCTAAAATGGCTTACGTCCTCAGACACCAACACAAAACTTATTTCACTCAAGAAATAGTACAAAGAGGGAGAAAGAGAATTCTTTAGCTTACTAGAAGATATTGTAGCTAAGGATTGGTGCATTTTGGAATGAGGGACGGGAGCTCATTTTATATGAGCTCAGAGGAGCATTGTACTCACTCTCGAACGATATGGGATAGGAGCCAAATCTAGCAATCTCCACTTTGACGAAATCCAACATCCTAATCTTCATAATTTCTCCTTGTTTCAATCTTTTGGTGGTATCTTCAAGTTTACAAACTAAATTTTCTTTAATTACCAGCAATTTGGAATCCTTCTGGCTGAGTCATATATGCAGATCCTCTTTCAAATCCCCATGTAAAAATGCTATTTTCACATCCATTTGAATGAACTCCATATCCAACTGCCCTATCAAAGCCAACAATTTCTGATGGAGGAGTGTTTTATGACTGGAGAAAGCACTTCATTAAAGTCAACTCCCTTCTTCTGAGCGTAGCTTTTAGCCACCAATCTTGCTTTGTAGCGGACATTGGACTTGTTAAGAAATCCTTCCTTCATCTCATAGACCCATTTCCATCCAATTGCCTTCTTTCCCTTTGGTAAACTAGACAGTTTTCATGTCTTGTTCTTGTCAAGGGACTTCATTTCTTCTTCCATGGCAATCTTCCATTTTACACCTTCTGAGTTCTGGACAGCTTCTTGATAGGGAGTAGAAACTTCATGGATTTCTACTACAGATGCTTCAGCTACTGTATTAGCATAACGAGCAGGTACTTTCGTTATGCGTTTTGGCGTCCTATTTACAACTGACTCAAGTTGCTATTGAAGTTCTTCAGTTTCAACCTCTTCTTCAATAGACTCCTCATCCACCACACGGGTCTTTTCACTTACTGGTATGACAATGCTTGGTTCAAACTCCACCTGCTTTGGAGTACTCTTCTCTCTTTGCGCGTGAACCTTCATCAAAATGGTAGATTCATCAAAGGTTACGTCTCGACTAAATATTATCTTCTTGGTTTCAAGTCACCAAAGGCGATATCCTTTGACTCCTGAGGTCATCCCCATAAAGAGCGCCTTCTTTGCCCTCGGATCAAGCTTTGATTCTTTTACATGGCAGTAGGTAGTGGAGCCAAATACGTGCAAGGAATCATAATCATTAGCCAGTTTTTTAAACCATTTATCTAACGTCGTCTTCCCTCCAATGACCGTTGATGGTTGATGATTGATGAGATGGCACGCATACGCTAACGCCTCACTTCAAAATTGTTTGCCCAAACCAGCATTGGATAACATACACCGAACTTTCTCTACCATTGTTCGATTCATGCGCTCCGGCACCCCATTCTGTTGTGGTGTTTCCGGAATGTGAAGTGCCGAACAATGCCTTCTTTAGCACAAATTTCCTTGAATGGATCACTTTTGTACTCTCCACCATTGTCTGATCGAAGGCATTTGATCTTCTTTCCCGTTTGATTCTCCACCATCTTCTCCCAGTTAGTGAAGACATTCAACACTTCGTCCTTTGACTTCATCGCAAACACCCACAATTTTCTTGAGAAGTCATCAATGAAGGTTACAAAATAGTGTTTGCCTCCCTACGATGCCGTCTTGAAAGGTCCTCATGCATCAATGTGCACATAGTCCAATATCTCTTTAGTATTATGGACTGCCGTACCAAACTTGACCCTCTTCTGCATTCCATTTATACAGTGCTCGCAGAGCTCTAGTTGCCAAGCCTTAATCCCTTTAGAAGTCCTTGGTCTGCCAATTTCTTCAAAACTATTTCACCGGGATGTCCCAACATCATATGCCCAAACTTATATGAGTTCTCCTCTCGATCATCATTGGAATCTGCTCTTGCTTCTCCAATAATTATACTACCATCTTAGTAATACAAGTTATTTCTCTTCCGGACTCCTTTCATGATAATAAGTGATCCTGAGGTTATTTTCAGCATTTCATTCTCTGCTGACCACTTGTATCGTATCGCCTCTAGCACTCCCACAAAATAAGATTCTTCTTTAACGTTGACATATAGCGGATATCCGTTAGGATCTTCTCTGATCCGTCACGATTCTTTAATCAAACCGTACCAACTCCCCATATTTCTAGAGAGTTATCATTTGTTGTGTGGATAACATCTCCTTCTTGCTCTACCAGCTCATAAAATAAATTTCTGTTGGGAGTCATGTGGTGACTGCATCCTGAATCCAGAAACCATGCATTGGATTGTTTTGTTGTGGTGGCTGCAACCAAAGAGTAGTAGTCTGAGTCTTGATCATTGCACTCAGTTACATTGGAATCTGCAACAGCTTTTCTTTTGTTGGCATTTCTTTTCAACTTTGGACAATCGTTCTTCCATCATTTTTTTTCTCGATAAAAAGCACATTCGTCTTTAGCTGGCCTCCCCTTTGATTTGGATCTCCCCTTGAACCTTTTTTCTTCTTCCGCGATCATCCCCTAGTCACCACCAGAGATTCGGTTGTTCCTTTATCACTTTTCTTGCCTTTTCGCCTAAGCTCAAAGTTGTATAAGACTGAATAGACTTCCTTTAGTGACAAGTCGGTTTTCCCATGGAGTAGAGTTGTTTCAAGAAACTCATACTCCTCAGGAAGAGATCCCAATACCATCAACGCCAAATCTTCATCTTCAAATGCCACATCCAAATTGAGCATATCCGAAATCAACTGCTTGAAATTTGAAATGTGTGCATTTAGTGTGGTACCAGAAATATATATGAAACAAAACAGGTATTTGTTCTTAAACAACTTGTTCTGCATGCATTTCTTTAGAAAATTCTCTTCCAAGCTCGTCAATAATGCATTTGCTGAAGTGTCCTTTTTAAAGTTATACTTCAACTGTTTTGACAGACATGACCGAATTGTACCACACGCCAATCGATTTAGCATCCTCCAATATCTTTCCACCACATCATCTGATTTCTCCTTTTCAATAGCGAGATCTAGACCTTATTGGAACAGTACTTCTAGAACCTCCACCTGCTACATGCCGAAATGACCTGAACCAATGAATACCTCCACTGAGAACTTCGCATCTGTCACCGCCGGTCTCGACATTATAGATGAAAGCAGAGAGCTTGTTGACATCACTGAAGTGGTTGGTGCTATGAGTATGATGGACTCTTACTGCTTCTTTTCAGTTTTCTCGGTCATCAACTTAGTAGCTTTCAACAATCACAACTCAAATAGCCCAAATGATCTTTTCTGATGTGGAAGATTAGCTTTTGCGGAACCACAGAACATACGAGAATCTTGGCTTCTGATACCAATTGTTGTGTGGAATTGTGTAATATAACAAGTAAATTATTGAACCGCTAATTGCAACGGATGATTCGCATGCAGAAAAGATTGAGAAGACACACCGGTCTACTTCAAAATATTCAATCTCCTAGATATATCCAGACATGATATTTCTATGCAAATAAAAGCACAATAACCACTACAATATTATACTACCAAAAGAAAAGCTACTAAAACAATAAAAGGACAAGAACACCAAATATTTATGAGGTTAAGCCAAAATGGCCTATGTTATCGGACACCAACACAAAACTTATATTTCACTCAAGAAATATTAAAAAGAGGGAGAAAAAGAATCCTTTAGCTTACTAGGAGCATTGTACTCACTCCCCAACGATGTGAGATAGGAGCCAAATCTAACACAATTCACTTAATTATATTGAAAACAACTTGGATGTTTTAACCATTTAAAATTTTATATGCTCAAATTATCTAAATGATCTCATGTTTGTTGGTCTACACAATAGATAGACAAGTGTCAGAGTCACACAGGTCCGGAGAGTATGCGTTTCAATCCACTGATTCACTTAGGATTCTCGAGCGGCTGATGCGTAATGGAGAACACATGGACGAGATTTGAGTTATTCAACATATTAATGGGCGCTGAGATTTATGGGGTGCTACTATCTTTGAGTACGAGAAGCTGACATTGGAGATCTGTTGGAAAAGAGGCTAGCTTGCTCGCCCTTTGTCATTGCATACATCAGCTGACGTAAATTTTTACCCTTTTGTAAATACAATTATCATTTTATGTGACGTGTTAATTACATATTTTCACATTAAAATGATGTCGTATTTGTTATACTCTTTCTGTCATCTTTTACAAATCACTTCACTGATTATTTTTTGTCTATTTTTACTTGTCACATTTAACTAATTAATTTTATACGACGCTTTTACCTCCCAAAGTGTCATTTATAGTTTAACTAAGGGGTGGCATTTCACTATGTGCACATCACGAACGTAGTGTATTACTATATTATAGATGTTGCTTATGTATCAAAAACGTCGTCTAAATTCCAACATTAGACTGCGTTTAAGATCTTTGTCTATAGACAAGGATCATTTATATTGTATTTTCTAAGAATCTTCTATTAGTAAATTAAACACCGTATTTGTATTAGTAGCATAATGTATCTGAGTTGATCAAGTGAAGGCGTTACACTAAAAAACGACTGGTGTCATGCGTACTATGCAAATTAGGAGACTAGGAATATTAGGAAGTTAGAAATTAAATAGGATGAAATTTTTTATTTTAGTTATATTTCAAATTAATTATCCTAATTGATTAGCATTTCTAACTTATTTTTTGAACTAGTTCCATCCACAAATAGAGAGCTTCCGTGTAATAGTAAATAAACCAATCAAAAAAACAAGATTTTTTAGATCCGGTGGGATCAAATCTCATTGATTTTTTTTCAAGACTTAGATTTAGATCATAACACAGATATCTATTTAGTATAATATGATATAAGGTGTGGCTTCCTCCGAAGACTCCTAAAGATTCACATTAGAAGAAGGCTAGTTGATGAGAGTTCTTTCGGAAACAAAAAGAGTAAAGTCAAATTGATTTTGTTTATTCTTTCACTTCCAATAAAATACAACTGGATCTAGTATGAGTTGGCGATCAGAACATATATGGATAGAACTTATAACAGGGTCTCGAAAACAAGTAATTTCGGTTGGGCCTGTATCCTTTTTTTAGGTTCAGTAGGATTTTTATTGGTTGGAACTTCCAGTTATCTTGGTAAGAATTTGATATCCTTATTTCCATATCAGCAAATCAGTTTTTACATAGAAATAAAAATCTAGTGGACATGGGTAATTTTACTAAACAATATAATTTTTTTTTTGGCCAAACGCTCATCCCCTCCTCATCCACATTGATAGTGACACTCATACTCATTTGATACTAATATGATTCGAATCTAATATCTTAAGATTATTATACAGTTTCAAAATCACTAGACCGTCTTGTTGATTGATTTCTTTCTAGTTGCAAATGTCAAATAACCCGATCGATAATCGAATTGAATGATTAGATATCCAGACACTATAATTGCAAGTCACAAGTGTGATGTGTGAAATCACCCAATTCGTTACTGAACACTGAATTCAGTAATGATTTATTCTATTATTAAAGAGCTTGATCTTCTCTGGTACGACATAAACCTTATTTTGCTCAAACACCTGTGGAACTGGCAAAGGATCATGCTTAGATCCATTAAGGAAAAACTTCAATGAGCGACCGGAGACCCAGCATGGGAGTGATCTTGTACTTAGTCAATCCTGCCTCTTCAAACAGTTTCGCCCACTCCTCCTCCCTTTCCTTTCCAGACACCAAACACATCATCCTCATATAGAAGAAAAGTTGCGTTTCGAAGGCGTTCGGTGTGATGGGTTGATGATGTTGGCAGCTGACAACCATGTCGATGATCATCACTTTTCCTCCTTTGCAGCCATTCTTCACTATTGCTTCTTTGCAGTTCTTCAGTATCTTCACACAGTGCTCGTCATCCCAGTCGTGCAATACCCACTGTGTTCCATGGCAAGCAAAAGTTCCAAATTTCAATAGAATAGCAACAATTCAGCTAAAATTTCATTTTCTAATATTTGATAATACAGTAGTGTCAGACTCATTGCGAACCAATTCATAAATCTAATTTATGTATTGAAAAAAAAAAAATATATTTTCGTCACATAACAGATTACCTTCAATAAAATGGCATGAGCTGGAGGAATGGACTCAAACATGTCTCCCGGGACGTGCTTGAGATTTCTAACCCCTTCCAGGCCGGCAACCACATGCGGCATATCGAAGTTTGTGCAGTCCATATCCGGAAACGCTGCGGCGATGGCTTCAGCCACTATCATATCCCATAGCCCCCGCCAACGTCAACAATGCTTTTCACCCCCTCAAACACACTCCTACCGCCATGCTCGTCTTTGCTTAACAAAGCTTTCGCAACCAGCCTCGCGTCACTAGCCATGGCCTTGTTGAACAGGTTATTCAGCTTCGAGTCTGACCGCATCGCCTCCCAGGGGCTTGTACCGAATGTGGTCTCAAATGCGGTGCGATCACCGGTTTTGAACTAACCAGCGGCTCAGCTGACCCCATGGCTTTACTGCAACCGGGTCAAGCATGGCTAACAAATAGGGCTTCAAGCTGCACGGGTTGCTGTCGAGGAGATAGTAAGCTGGCGGAGCGAGCGCATATGACGCTTCTCCTCCTCCTCCTTCTCGATTCTTGTTTTCATGGGACGACACGAAGAAGCCAGAGTTGATGCATGAGAGGGCGCATGAGCCTGTGGACGTGTTTGACTTTCGCAGGATGGACGTGTAGTGCGGCAGCCAAGTCGGTGAGGGCCATCGGCTTGCCGTGTTTATGGATGATGTCGGGGATTCCCAGCTCGACTGCACACTTGAGAGACGCAGAGTTGATGAAGGCGTACATTTGGTTCCACACGTGGGCTTGAGCTTTTAGGGCAACATCTGCTTCTTCAACGTGCACATGATCCATTTGCTTGGAGGAGAAAAACGACTTATGTATCTGAATGAAACGACAGTGAGAGAGTGCTAAGTTGATGCCGGTTTTTGGTTACTTTGCTTAGTGGCCATTTATATAGGAGTGATTTCATCTCGGGGCATTAATATTTTCGCCCAATTACTAACTTACCTATCGCCCAATTAGGGAGAAATTATAGAGGAATAATTAAATCGGAGGAGTGAGAGACTTAATGTTTCTAGAGAGTCCAATTGAAAGATGAGAAGTCGAGAAGTCATTGTCAGGTGACAAATCTGTCATATTTGTGGTCTCCGATTCAAATTTTATCGGTGATTCGGTGTGTGATTTTTTTTCTAAAAATTTAATTTAAAAACCTTACATGGAAAAATCCGTCTCTTGAAATACTCATGGGGTGAGAGGAGAGAGAATGAGTTTCTAGAGATTTTTTTGTATACCTACTTTCTATTAATTAAAAGTTAAGAGATAAAAAATTAATAAATAAAATGCCGTCTTCTAACCCTAACCCTAGATCCTATTATCATGCTCTCTAACCGGCCGCCGATAAAAATGAAGCATGAACTTTGACTTTGAAGACAAAATTGATTCTCATGGAACCGGCCGCGGACGAAGATGAAGCATTACTTTGCAGTTTGCAGACAAATTGATGCCTTCACCTGCTGTGTGATGCTGCTGGACAGAATATGAATGATTTGGCTTTATGGCCGTAATCGAATCATGGAGTGATAGATGCTCCCACGGAAACATATATTGATGCAGGGCCTATTGGGGTCAATACTAAGTCCAAACTGTAAATTGGGAGAGTATGGATCGATTTTGATTATATTGGAATGTCTAACATTATTGTGTTTGATGAATCATTCGTTATTTTGATATGTAAATAAGTTTGTAATCAGATTCCCGTTAAACAAGCTATCAGTGGTGGTGGTTGAGTGATCAGATAGCAGTCCGTCATTCTCATAATCTCATTATCTCCGATTCAAATTTCATTAATGATTGTGTGCGTGAGTTTTATTATAAACGTGACAGTGTAATTGTAAGAGGTTACATCTTCATTGTTATGTTTGACAGCAAATCGCCTGGCCTGGCTGTATGCAACTTCAAAGGCAGCAAATCCTAGCTGGGATCTAAGTTGATTAATTTTTTGATGAAGTAAAAATTATTAAACAGCAAAATAATAAAACAATATTTCTCCCTCTTTCAAATCAATACCATTAATTATTATACATCCGAATCTCTATTCCAACGGCAAAGGTGATAAATCTATTTTCGTCGGCAACATTCTGGTCATAATTCCGATCCAATTTCTTGTAGGAGAATAATGTGTTTTTTTACATGAAATTAGCAAACAAAATCTATAAATAATCTCAATCATTCGACTCATGTATCCAATAACCCAAAATACATCCTTAAATATTACGACATAAGATAAACACAAAGAAAAGACACATGCATCCAACCATCATCATGCGACTTCGAACTCTCGAAAATCTTTACATCCTTAAAAGTAAAATAAAATTTCTTAATATACATTTATATAAAAATAAAATAATAATAATAAAATAAATGACATTATACCACATACAAACTTCTTCCTAACTCTAGACTGCCAAACTCTATTATGCAACTAAATTTATGCAACCAGCTTAGTTTGCCAAACTCTAGGCTCCATACATTAAATGGAGCAAGTGGTTGCGTACTTTCTTCGAGTTTTTTTTTTAAATTAATTTTATTGATGGGGAAAAGCCTACAAAGTTGATATGCTCTATGAGCATTACAATCGACTTTCAAACATAATCTAGCTTTATTACCTACAACCTTCTACAAAGGGCTGGGCTGCGGAAGGTGGAACGCCCAGGCACGGGACAGTGACCAGACTGCAGCGCCTCAAACGATCTGACGCGGGGAATATGGGACGTTGTCCACGAGGCTAGTCACACTGCACCACTCCCAAAGCGACCTCGAAAGCTGCAGGAAAGGGTGCTCTTGCTGCCTGCTACTCGAGGGATCCGACGAACAGGGGGTGGCAGCGGAACCGGCTTCCGTCGGTCAAGAAACCAGATCTTCGAGTTTCAATTATTGATTGTTAAAACAAAAAGTGATTGCATGCGTCATATATATTATTTTTAATTTCCATTTTAAAATATATTAAAAAATATCTAATTGAAGCCTGTCCCAATTTATTATTTCTAGTATTATTAATTTGGCATTAATAAAATACTGCCGAATTTTCTTTGTTATATGGTTTTTACTATTTTATGCAATATTTTTAAATAATCCCGTGTGATGCACAAATTGGTTATTTAAATCAAAAATTACTTTTCACATGAATCACTTATTATTTTTAATTCAGGTACAAGAAATTATTAAATATACAGATTATTTTCAAATCTTAACTTTAACTCTATCAATTTCCAACTTGGATTTTTTACGAAAAACTTTTTGAAATTGTTAAACTTGTATCTTTTTTGCCTCAAGATTTTTTAGCCGTTAGATTAATACATGATATATTTCTATTGAAAACCTCTAAATTAAGTGAATTTTAAGAACTTGATATCTTTTAATATTAGTCGATAAAAAGTTTATATAGTTTCAAATAAGTCAAAATGTTCATCTGAAAAACAATTTAAATCTTGAAGTTCGATAGCTCTATGACCGGCAACATGAAATGTCAGATGAACATGATTGCTATATAAAACAATTTCTAAACTATTCTAGTATCTTATTGCTAGATGTTTACGTCGTATTAGTTTCAAGGCCTGGCATGAAGGAAATTATATGCTTACGAATATGAAAAAATTAAAATTGTGCATAGCTTTGGTTGGAGTTTATGAGACACTAATATAATTAGATGATGCTATGTTTAAGAAGATTAGACGGCTCTTAGGTTAAACATGACGTCTTTTTATATTAAGCGTCATATGATATATGCAATATCAAAAATGTGACATGTTTTTGTTTCTTTTGAAAACTTTTGACAGCGAAAAAATACATTTTAGGTTCTGTTTTAATAGATCGTGGCGAGGGCATCGTCTTTGATAACTTTTGAAATGCTGCCATGCTTTCTATAAAGCTTCACTACTCATTTGTCGAAAGTTAGTGATCTTTCTCATGTACTCGTTCGTCATGGCCAGGATATAATACTTATATAGTAAGATTTGAAAAAGTTTATCCTATGTGTTGTACTTCTTTTTTGATTGTTGACTTCTTAGCCACTTCTTGGCTTTGTCCCTTTGAGGGAATGGGAATAGTCGGACATGTTGCCTACCTTGAAAGTGTTGTAGATCTTCAGGAAGTTGTGAATATGTATGTGCACTTGCCTCCTTTGAGCTTGACTCTCCAGATGTGTTTTTCATTAATATGTTTATGAGAGCCAGTTTGACTTTTCAAGCTTCCTTTGTTATGTTTGGCGGTGTGATCGCCGATCTATAGCGTACTGGGGAGGGCATGAAGTACTCTCACAGTATCATATCCTCCTCGTGCATCTCCATGGGTATGGATTGACGGACTTGGGTTGTTTCCTTTAGTACGGTTGGACATCTTCTTCTTTTTCCGAAGTGTCCTCTTGATTTCTAGATCAAGGGGGATCAAATCCTTGCTCTGTCTTTGCATCCACAATTGAGATTTCCTTAAAAGATGACTAGAGATCAAGCAAAAAAGTGTCAAAAGTAAAAAAAAATAAAAATAAATAAATAAAATAGGATAAGATTTAAGCTATGCAGCTCTAAGATTCATAGTCTCTTTACAATTCAACCATTGCTCCCGGGCAACAGCCATTTTGAGATGCAATATTTAGGCATTTTTTGAGTGACATTTCGATACAATCAAAAAATTTTATAGCCTCATTACCTACGTAGACGTCCAAGGAGTTGTGGTTTATCCGAGCGGCAAGGTCACTATGGTCTACGTATTTAACTCTCTAAAATAATTTGGATAGGGATCAACAATCACAAAGAAGAAATGTTCCTAAGATCTTACTTCACCTAAGGATCATATTCCTACACATGCAACGTCTACTAGGTTATCTACTTAGTACATCATGGTTTAATGTTTATATTTGAAATCACTTAAGCTTCACACATTAGTATCTAGATCTGAGGTCTTTCCCAAATGCAACTAGCGACTACAATCTTTCTCGATTCTGATTCATTCCGGCCTGTAGGATGGGTACGATTCCTAATATCTTGATTATGTGTAAAAATGTTGTCGGGGTCATGTCTTACTCATTGCTTCCCAGTACGCTTCGAGGTAACTCTGATTCTCGCCTTCATTAGCTCGATGCCCATAGAATAGAGGATATGATTTTTTCAACTTGACAACTATCACTCGTCTTTTTTGACAACTCTCATTCTTGCCTTTAGTTGCCAAGGTCATTGACTACAACTAGATCATACTCTTAACTCCTTCCAATTCTCTCCTTCGTTGGCTAAGAGTCTGAACACAGAAGGTGATATATGTCTATATTCTTTCTATTACATACAATCTATGCTCAGTTATTATTACATACTAATTCTAAGACAAGACATACTATATGTATATATACAGGAGACTACATGACAATTGTAATAAGAAAATAACTTTATAAATAAGGCAAGACTTAGTACGAATACAATATGAAAGTGCGTATTTTTGACCTCATATAGATGTCAATTAACGTTTTATGGATCAATGCAGTCAATAAATCGATAAGTATCGAGTCGAACCAAGAGTAGCATAAGGCTTGCTAGGCGCAAATAATCTAATTAATATCTATTCAATTATAGGCGAATTACTTGGAAGTTGTTAAAAACTAATTAATAAATAATAAAAACTGAAAGCAATGACACAAAGATGGAATCCAACAGAGAAGATAAGCATCTTAAAATTTACTTGACCTAGGTTGCTGCAAAATTAATCATGTGATACAAGTGCAAATTAATCATCCAAATTATGCAATTTTAATAATACGGCGTATCATTCAATAATTTACTGCGAGTTCAACTTCCGGGTATTCATGCACTGCAGATTATTGACTACAATTGATTTCGTATTTTTGTTGTTTTCCGATTCCAATCTTCATAGCTCACAAATACTAGTCAAAAGTTGATATACTAATATTTTATAAACATGCAACAAGATAAATAAAATACTCAATATTCCTATGCCAATTCCCGATTCCGGTCTTCGGTTGATTAGGGTCATTGACTACAACTAAGTAAAACATCCAACCCATCCCAATTCCGTTCTTCGTGGGATGGAATATCCTAGCCTAGATGATAGTAGATTTAGTCTTAAACTAACTTCTTGGAGCATGCATATTTAAACTCTGAAGCACTTCGCATGACAATACAAAGACGTCCCTAAAATAATGAACATACACAATAATATTCAAAGAAACACTAGCAACATGGATGAAAAATATTCTTAATTAATAGGGGAAAAACCCAAAAGGGGCCCTGAACTACCATCACTTACCCAATTGCGGTCAGAATTACCATGATTTCCAAAAAGGGTGTAATGAAAAAAAAATTGGACTGATTTTCTAATTTACCATTACTTTCCTAACCTAATATTATTATAAGACTTAAATTTGTGTGCGAAAATACGTCATTTGGTTATCAAATGACGTTGTTTTCTTTATGTGCGCAAAATGATATAATTTATTTTGATAACCAATCGACATAATTTTCGCACACAAACTACGTCTTGTAATAATATTAGGTTAGGAATGTAATGATAAATTTTATTTTAGAAAATTAGTCCAATTTTTTTTTCATCGCACCTTTTTTAGAAATCGTGGTAGTTCTGACCACAATTGGGTAAGTGGTGATAGTTCAGGGCCCCTTTTGGGTTTTCCCCCTAATTAATAAACAAGAAAAGTTGATCTAATTTACACACAACCTAGGATCCGTAGGATTCTAGGAAAGAGACTACTACTCACTACGCATTGAGGCGCAGGGATGCTAGGAAGCCCTACCTAGAGTGTCTACCTCTTGTATGGTCTGGACACGCAGGGTTTCCAATTCTGGGAGATTATTGACAGTTTACATGGATCGAATGGTGCCTCTATCACGTTGCAGAGTTCCCAATTCCTGTTGGTGAGGATTCCCCCGTGTGGATTCGCCTTGCAGAGAAGACCCACACTGTGAGAGGTTAGGCGCAGGCGGCCAGTGAGCGGACAGTCGCTTTAGTGTCAGAGATAACAACTTGTAGAGCAAAGTAGAGCTAGATGGTGCACTAGCAGAGTAAGCTCGTGCAGATCCTGATGTGGATCCTGTCTGAGGGATCGCAGCTCCCAGTTGGGGTGCAACGATTAGGTTCGGTTTGATTTTTAATAAAAAAAATTAGACCAAACCGTTAGTAATCGGTTTGAGAAATTTGAAACCGAACCGTTAGTTTTTAAAAACCAAACCGAATCAAACTACATGGTTCGATTCGGTTAATTTGTTTTTGAACTTTATTGACTAATTTAATTACTAAATAGGAGAATTTTCATATAAAATCCTAATTTTGTTCGGTTTGGATCGGTTCGGTTTGAAAAAAATTAAAACCAAACCAAACCACACTAGTAGTCGGCTTTTAAAAATTTGAAACCGTAACTGAACCACTAACATTCCAAACCTAACCGATTTAGTTCGGTTTGGTTTGATTCGATTCATCGGTTTATCAATTTTTATTTACACTTCTAGCTCCAACGAGTCTAGCCGCCTCCAAACCCATCGACGAGCTATAAATTACTAGCTTGTTTGTTAGGCATTTTGTTACTTTTAATAAATATTGTGGAATACCAAATTTTACTTATTATATTTTATATTTTTGATTGAATGACTGTGTTTATATAATGAGCAACTGGTATAGAAGGGAACAAATTTCTCACATATATTATAATATAAATCACAAAATATTCAAAAATAAATTAACAAGTGGCCGCAAACTGGCCGAAAAGTGTAATCTACAAAAAAGTCTGTCGGTGAGTGGCTGTAGTTTGCCAACACCTGCCCAGAAAAACATTTTGGCTGAAACAAGGCCGAAAACTACCAAACCCAAAAATTGCCAGAAACTGGTTGGAAATATGTCATAAAAGATCGTAAATTGGTCGGAAGATGGCCGCAAATGTTTATCAAAAGAGCTATTCCAGTTAACAAATTTAGGCCAAAAATTCGGTCGGCAACTAGTTGGAAACACAGTTTCCGGCCTTGTTTCCGACCACAATTTTGGTCTGAAAACAACCTTATTTTTGTAGTGTAATATTAAGACTTTTTACAAAAAGAATGTAAAATATATTGAGGCTTCAATAATTTAATTATTTGGAAAAAAAAGTATGTTCGTGAATTTTTTATGAAGAAATTCGAAGGGATTCGAATTTCACTTTTCTTTTTCTCCGATTTAGAAGGAATTATAAATATAAAAGACAATTTTACCATTTCATTCTTCAACAACTAAAATTAAACTTTTAATATATAATAATATTTTACTAAATTTTATATATTTTTCATTCTTATTTCCCCCGACTAGCTTCTGAACTAG
>NQLW01000011.1:6039796-6064254 GCA_002312845.1 Kalanchoe fedtschenkoi
TTAACTCTTTGCTATGCGTCATATTTGCTGGACTCTTCTGCTGTCTCAGAAGCGATTAGGGCCGCCAAAATGCTGGAGCCACATTTTGGTCTTTATTCATTATTTTTGTTTCCATATTCATATGAATTCATTGGATATTCATCAGAATTGCTTATATATTCACCAGAATTGCTCCTATATTTATCAGATTATTTTTGGTCTTTTATTCATTATTTTTGCTTCCATATTCATCAAAATTCATTGGATATTCATCAGAATTGCTTATATATTCACCAGAATTGCTTATATATTCACCAGAATTGCTCATATATTTATCAGATTATTGTTTGGTCTTTATTCATTATTTTTGCTTCCATATTCATCAAAATTCATTGGATATTCATCAGAATTCATTGGATATTCACCAGAATTGCTCCTATATTTATCAGATTATTTTTGGTCTTTTATTCATTATTTTTGCTTCCATATTCATCAGAATTCATTGGATATTCATCAGAATTGCTTATATATTCACCATAATTGCTTATATATTCACCAGAATTGCTCCTATATTTATCAGATTATTGTTTGGTCTTTATTCATTATTTTTGCTTCCATATTCATCAGAATTATTTGGATATTCATCACAATTCATTGGATATTCACCAGAATTGCTCCTATATTTATCAGATTATTTTTTGGTCTTTATTCATTATTTTTGTTTCCATATTCATCAGAATTCATTGGATATTCATCAGAATTGCTTATATATTCACCAGAATTGCTTCTATATTTATCAGATTACTTTTTGGTCTTTATTCATTATGTTTGATTCCATATTCATCAGAATTCATTAGATATTAATCAGAATTGCTTATATATTCACCAGAATTGCTCCTATATTTATCAGATTATTTTTTGGTCTTTATTCATTATTTTTTCTTCCATATTCATCAGAATTCATTGGATATTCACCAGAATTGCTCCTATATTTATCAGATTATTTTTTGGTAAGCTTTGACGGAGAGCGTGCCGGAGTAAGCGGCCGCTTCCGTCTTCATGTCACATTCCCACAACTCCGGTAATGCTTCCCTGAGGTTGTGGATGTTCTCCATCGCATAGTCTGCACCCTGCACCTTCTGTGACTGACCAACCTGCAAATGATTGGTTAAAACATTGTTGGTATCTAGCTGTGAATGTAATTAGGCTCATGGCCCTGTCACTCACCAGAACTGTGTCAAGTCCTACTCGCTTACCGGCCTGGATGTTGCGAATGCTGTCTTCAAAGAAAAGCTGCCGAGCAGTAAATGCATGTGGAAGATAAATCAGTATGAATTTTGTCTGGGGAAAAAATGACATGTGGAGCTAGGCTTACGGTTCGACGAGGGCTGATGTTTGCTATCTTGAGGGCCAGTTCAATCGCATATTCGGAGGGTTTGCAGACAACTGGTGTTTTTGGTAATGTCGAACAATCTGCTTTTGGTTTCGCAAAGTGCCCGATGATGTCAAATCTTTCAGACTTATCATTTTCAACATCCGAAAGCGAATTCTTGTGATTCGGATTCAACATTTCAAAACTATTCATTATTTTTGCTTTCATATTCATCAGAATTCATTGGATATTCATCAGAATTCCTTGGATATTCACCAGAATTGCTAATATATTCACCAGAATTGCTCCTATATTTATCAGATTATTTTTTGGTCTAAATTTATTTTTTTTGCTTCCATATTCATCAAAATTAATTGGATATTCACCAGAATTGTTTATATATTCACCAGAATTGCTCCTATATTTATCAGATTATTTTTTGGTCTTTATTCATTATTTTTGCTTCCATATTCATCAGAATTCATTGGATATTCACCAGAATTGCTTATATATTCACCAGAATTGCTCTTTTATTTATCTGATTATTTTATGGTCTTTATATATTATTTTTGCTTCCATATTCATCAGAAATGCTTCGATATTCACCAGAATTGATTATATATTCACGAGAATTGCTCCTTTATTTATCATATTATTTTATATTATTTATTCATTATTTTTGCTTCCATATTCATCAGAATTCATTGGATATTCACCAGAATTGCTTGTATATTCACTAGAATTGCTCTTTTATTTATCTGATTATTTTATGGTCTTTATATATTATTTTTGCTTCCATATTCATCAGAAATGTTTCGATATTCACCAGAAATTGCTTATATATTCACCAGAATTGCTCCTTAATTTACGTATTCATTTTATATTGTTTATTCATTATTTTTGTTCGCATATTCATCAGAAATGCTTCGATATTCACTAGAATTGCTTATATATTCATTAGAATTTCTCCTGTATTTATCAGATTATTTTTTCTGTTATATTCATTATTTTTGCTTCCATATTCATTAAAAATGTATATATATTCACCAGAAATGATCATATATTCATCAGATTTTTTCCTATATTTTATCAGATTATTTTTTGATTCAGAATTTGAGATCATTTAATTTTCTCTTAATCAAACAAGTCTCATTTTCCCTAAATTTTTCTTTTTCTTCAAATTATTTCTTCCTTTTCTTCAAATTATTCCTCGCTGAGGTTTATGTCGCCACCCAGGGTCTTCAAATTTGAGGACCGGCGCTGCCAGGTAGGCACATCTGTAGCATGGCTGTCAACTATTAATAAGGGCGGGGATAGAGGCACTTTGGCTCCGTATGGGAGACAGGGCTTTATCTGTCTGTTTCCGATTTACTCTTTCTGGTGAATATCGAAAATTTCTGATGAATATGGAAGTAAAAATAATATATAAAGACCATAAAATAATCTGGTAAATATAAAAGCAATTCTGATGAATATGTAAGCTTTTCTGGTGAATATCGAGACATTTCTGATGAATATGGAAGCAAAAAAAATGAATAAATACCATAAAATAATCTGATAAATATAGAAGCAATTCTGATGAATATATAATCAATTCTAATGAATATCGAGACATATCTGATGAATATATAAGCAAAACTAATAAATAAAGACTATAAAATAATCTCATAAATATAGGAGCAATTCTGATGAATATATAAGTAATTTTGGTGAATATATAAAATAATTCTGGTGAATATGGAAGCAAAAAAAATGAATATAGACCATAAAATAATTTTATAAATATAGGAGCAATTCTTATGAATATATAAGCAAATCTGGTGAATATCGATATATTTCAGATGAATATGGAAGCAAAACTAATGAATTTAGACCATAAAATTATCTCATAAATATAGGAGAAATTTTGTTGAATATATAAGCAATTCTGGTGAATATCCAATGAATTCTGATGATTATGGAAGCAAAAATAATGAATAAAGACAAAAAAATAATCTGATAAACATAGGAGCAATTCTGGTGAATATATAAGTAATTCTGGTGAATATCCAATGAATTCTGATGATTATGGAAGCAAAAATAATGAATAAAAATCAAAAAATAATCTGATAAATATAGGAACAGTTCTGGTGAATATATAAGCAATTCTGGTGAATATGGAGACATTTCTGATGAAGAATGAGGGTTAACACGTTTTATTGTTAAACATAAAAAAACAACATCGTTTTGGTTATATATGAAATGATTTGTATGAAACGACGTCGTTTTAGTTAAAATCAAAACGACGTCGTGCGAGCCCGGAGTACACAAGAGTGACTCGTTCGACGTGAATCCAAGTGTCCTCATCTTCTGACACTCGGAAGTGGAGCCCGCCGGTGTCGTCCTGGAGCCCACCATCTTGGGTCCATGAGGAGTTGGGACATGGGTCTGTCAACGTGCTTTACGTTGAGATTCTGCAGGAGTATGGCGTGGATGTTTTTGATGATGTCTTCACATCTTGCCACGTAGTCCCGCCGCACTTCGCAAATTGTTAGCTCCGGGAGTACTTACTCTCTCTGACGACGTCGTTTTGTTAATGGAAATAACTGTATATTAATATTCATATTCATCAGAAATGTATAGATATTACTCAGAAATGGTTGTATATTCTTCAGAAATGGTTGTATATTCTTCAGAAACACTTGTATATTCTTCAGATTATTTTGTGGTCTATTTTCAATACCCTGCGTCAATTTTCAGTAGAAATGCATCGATTTTCATGATAAATCATTGGTTATTCCCCAGAACTGCATATATATTCGTCAGAATCGGTCCAATATTTATCAGATTATTTTCATGGTTTCATATTTATCAGAAATGTATAGATATTACTCAGAAATGACTGTATATTCTTCAGAAACAACATCGATCTTTTATTGAAGCAACTTAAAGTAAACGAAATCGCTTTTCATTTAATGAAAACGACGTTGTAGGTACTCCCGGTGTATGCAAGAGTAACTCGCCGCACTTCCCTGTTTCAAAATCACTAAGCTCACAAGCATGGCTTATTATTAACTAATTTACTACTATAAACGAAACATTTGAGATTCTTACCTGCAAAAAGATGGCCAGGAATCAGAGACAGAATCATCTCCAGGGACGTATAAAAGGGATAGAGAGTCCTTCCACTCTCATACACCTTTGCAACTCCAGGACTGAAACTAGTTCCCAAGTGGACGACGCTTTCAGCTTGAACCGGATTCACCTTTAGATACTTTCTTTTCTCCTCGGTGGGCATCTCAAAAAACTTATGGCCTGTTACCTTGACTTTCTCGAGCACCTCCAATGGGACCCCGTGGCCTACAATCTGAACAAAAAAAAAAACCATCTCTCAGCAGTATCAGATATGGATTTCCGAACTAAAAGGGTCGTCCCAGTTCGACACGTCAATGATGGGCAATGAAAAGGAAGAGTCCGAGTCCTCTTTCCCGCTGATTACCCTGCTCATGTCGAGCCTCTGTTCGAAAGGCTGGATGTGTATTTTTCAGGGAGAGCTTGCAGGCCGGGTTCGACCAAGCCCTTCACTCGGTGACCTTGGAGCACGACAAAGTTGGTGACCTCTTCACTAGAGAGCAAGGCCTGTTAAGCATAGTGATATTATTCCACATTATTCATTGTAAGCTCTTAAGTGATCCTCATATATAGTTGAGCTACCCCACTCATTGCCAATTAATTTTGAGTGTGAATCCGATTAATCTACATGGTATCAGAGCAAACTCTTATAACATGTCCGTGACGATTAACTAGATCCGCACGAGATCCCACTTGTCGAGGTTAACCGAGGTCCTCGTCCGATCCACAAGGCACCAAACATGGTGAGATATGATACCAATGGGTTTGGAGAGGCGGAGCGAATCAGTCTTGCTAATCAGATACTTGAAAGGATAGTCTCTGAGGCTGATGATCAGGTTTGTTTATAGTGAGTGATTCCCAGAAAGGTGAGTTTATGACGACATAGACACAGAAAGTTGTCTGGTTTCTCCTGAAAACCATGACTCAATCTCTTCATTCCTGGAAGAGAATATCTGTAACAATTTACCACATTGCTAAATACACTAATATCTAGATAATTCGTAAACGAAGACAGCAACAAAGGGTGGAGCAAGTTTCCTGACCTCTTCAATCACAGGAAAAGACGAGTAATCTCTATCACTTCAGGATCAGACTTAGCCATAAAAAGACAGAATAAAAGGTATCCTACAGCTACAAGGACCCGTCAGAAAAAGGCCTGCCTCATTGATCAGGCCTTCTATAATATGCCTATGATCAGCACACGCAAAGAAAATGCCCCATTACAATGCAGGTGGCTAATTAGTCACTTTCAAAAATTATAACCATCTGTATTGACAATGAAATTACTTTTAAGGTGCAAAGGATATATCACATCCCTCTAAATGTACCAGCAGGAGTGAAATTTTAATAAAATGAATTGAAACTAAGCCCATGCGATTGAAAATAATACTACTAATAGTTTTACGATATATTAGGACTATTGACTGGAAAGCAATATATATCTTTGGTGCATTGCAAAGGCTAAATTGTACATCATATCACTGAACCACTAGTCTTTTTGCTCCAGCCAGAATATATTTCACCGTTCAAGGATAATGGCTGGTTTAAAAAATGCATTATTCACCGACAGTCGTTCAAAAAAGAATGTATTTGCCTGCACGGTTACTTGTGAGTCAAAGAAGGAAGCAAACAGTCGTAGAGTCTCTCCATGCGAGATGTGATTGTGAGCTTATAAGAAGTTTGCAGAGCGGGCTTTGCCAAATCAATGATGTCTTGCCTCAGGCTGCAAAATTTTGGAGGTCATTTGTTAATTTTCATTTTTCAATCGTTGTTCTGTAGATACTGGAGGAGGCAATAACACTTATAAACAATAACTACAAGAAGATGTCATTTGGAAATGAAACAGCATACCACAGCCACTCGCCAGTTTCTCTAGCATGCCTTTCCACAGCACGGTACAGGCAGTCCAGGCTATATAACAATAATCCAAACATGCATTGAGCATCCTTTTCCTGAAATATACATGCAAATAAATGAAAATGTAGCAAGCAGATGTGATAAGTAAAGTGTTCGATTATAAGAGATACAGAAACAAACAGTGCACTCTTTAACACTCAATGGATTTACACGAGTTCTTATATTTTGAAATCAGGTGACTATGGATTTTAGTAGAGAAAGAATGCAGCTATGAGGTTCCTCAGCATACCAAGCCTTCGTCTAAATAAATTTGATGTTGCATTATCCTCTTTTCGACCTCCACAAGGAGCAGCCTCCTCTGTAGTCGTGCAACTCGCCCCCTACCTTCTGCTCTAGAGTCCTGAGAATAATAGTATTAAGGGATTATTCAATTGAAATGAATAGAAATGCAGTGGCTGCTGACTTGTTGTCAAACTAATCTAAAATGGAAAGGTTCTGTAAAAATCTTACTTGCTTCAACCATGCACGCACTACCATCAGCAGGAGAAGTGAGATGAAAAAAGCTGGTAATGCAGCAAGAACGGCAAAATTAATCTCATTGGCCTTGAGGATCTGATCAAGTTCAAGCATGGCCCTGCATTACAATCAAAAGTAGATCGAATAAAATTATCATTATGTGATAAATATAAAATGGGAGACGGTTCATACTTACGTCTCTATATCCAATTTAAGCTTTTGAACCTGCAATTAAAAAATGATGTCATCAACTGGCAAACTTTAACATATGAAAATTAATTGAGTAATATGCATGAGGTCATGCCTGGATGAGCAAAGCACGTGCCAACTCTCCATTCAATAGATTTGTAATAGGATGCATGAGTTCCTTTTCGTATCTGCAATTTTAGGCATATTGTCAGAAAACCGACAATGACAGTGAGCATGGAACTGCATGTTGACCTCTTCGGCTCATTTGAAAGTTACTATGTCATATCAGACCACCACAAGCAAGGCTCACACAATAACAACAGTCTGCAGTTTCTAATCACCTGTTCATTACTATTTCAAGTAGTTCCTGGTCTGAAGTATTCTCTGGTATGTCCTGTCCTTTTGTCTGCTGGCTGAAAGCCAACAACATCCTGCGGAAAAAGAGGTTATTCAGGTACTGACCATAAACATTTTTATGCTTATGGCATAGCATGCAAACACACTGAAGAAGTAAAATCATGAAACTGATTCATGAAGTCATGTGAGTAGGAAAAGAATAATTGATATTCAGATCAAACCTATGTAAGGAAGAAGAAGTTAGTTGGACTTCTTCAAGTTCCATCACCCCCTTGTGCCTCTTTCTAAATGTATTAAAAAGTTCGTCTCTAATAGATATAAGCTGAAGTGACAAGAAAACAAGACAATCAGATCAAATTTGCTACATTAAAGACGGTGAGAATAAATTATTCAAATGCCTGAATTACGGGCACAGTTTTGCAAGCATAAAAGTGAAAGAGAGGGTGATCGCAAAAATTTTAGCAGAGGGACTATAGTTCCATCACACGACCAAAAATTTGACGGCCAAAATATGGAAACAACATAAAATAAACCACATCTTCTGGTAGTCCGCTGAAGTCGAATATAATTGACTGGCAATAAAAAAAAAACTCTAAATGTCTACATCAGTTGAATAATTACCGGCTGCTCAACATGGTCATTCCAAAAACCAAGAGTTGAATCCTTTGCTTCGCGGATCCAGTTGTCGATGTCAGGACTACCGACCAAACGACTATGATTAATGAGCCACATTGAACAAACAGAGAGCCCAACTACTCCAAACGTGTATTGGACCCAATTCTGTGCTACTTTCTTAGGTTTCCGATGTTTTTCCACCTGTAATTCAGGAAAATGAGAAACAATCAGCATCATTAGGAAAATCTTAAATATTGATAAGACAAAAAATAAACATAATGAGGTACACATAAAAATGATTTACAAAGGCAGGCTCATGTCTAAAAGATCCAAAATAATAGACTAAAGTGCAATTCAACAACTACTAATTGACATTCAGCACGTACCGACCGGTATCAAGAATCATGCTACAGCGTAGATACATCAAAGTACAAGCTTTAGTGGTATCTTAATGATTTACATACATAAATATAATCAGAAGGTTTCCTCGTGGAAAAGACCCTTTATCTAACCCTATTGATTTGATACATTTATTCCATTGCATCGTAATTAAAATCATTTTTGCAACTTCATGCATTCTTGTCAAAATCAAAAAGTTTTCGTCGGATATAAAGGTAATGGAACACTTACAATAGTCGATAAGTGTAAATCCAACTTGCTTAGATTTTGGTAAACTAAATTTATGGCATCAGTAATTTCACAATCTGTCCACTGAGACCCTTCCTGGTTTACTTCAGGAAGTTGCTCAAAAAGTAATGGAACCAAATGATTGTTGTCATTTGATGAATCCTTCCTCTACAACAACATGAGAGGCAAAGGTCAAGGAAACAATTGGTAACAAGTACACCTTGCAGTGACTTAACTGAAACTTAAATGAATACATCCATTCATACGTGTCTTCAAAGACACAGAGTTTAAGGGCCTAGGATCGAAAAAAGCTTCAGTATCAGTAACCTGATTTGCTGAAAGAAGATGACCAATTGATGCTTCCAAATTGGAGAACAGACCATTAATAGTAACCAGCAGCACAGGCATTGACTTTTCAGGATCTTTAGCCAGCTCCTCACCAAAATTTTCGACCTCCATGTAGGCCTAGTTGAAGCAATAAGACACAGTGATTTCATCAAAACAGAGTTCAAGTTACAGCGTGCTTTGAGAGGTCCTTCAATTTGATTTTCGTCTTAGTTTAAGAAATAGAAACCAATGAGCAATCTGTAGGAACATTTTAGGGAATTATATGCTGGCATTAAAAGGTGAAGAATTAGACATACCAAAAAAACAAGATTTTCTGATCATATATAACAAACCTGAGCAAGGAATGAGGCGAGTGAATATCTTAAGCTAGTTAAGACCATGATTCGCTCAGATATGTAAGCAGATGCTGAATGGTAGAAATGACGAGCGGAAGTGCCTTCAGCAGCATATTCACGTATAAATTGGACTGTTCCGTCAATAAAAGCTCCCGGCCCTCTTTCAAACACCATGAAGTAGATTTTACTAGCATTGGACCCCTGAACCAGTACAACTATTATCACGATGTGAAAAAAAATAAGGAGAGTATATATAGCTCACATAACTGCTGCCTGTAATAGCATTAAGTTCCTAATACAATGACCTCTGCCCGCGTCTGCCAGAAATGCAGATTCTTCTGTATTATATGCAAATCTGACAGAACATGATCCAATATATCCTCAATGACGTCAAATACTCTAGACCCCTCAATTGTAGTCCTGAATAAACAGATTAAAACAACATACATGAATAAAAAATATCTTCACAGAGAAAAGAGCACCAAAAACATAAATGGAATGAGATCTTCATCACATTAGTTTACCCTCAAAGCTCCAAAACTTCTATGCAAATGGTTAGTATATTCTAAATTTAACAATTTATCCCTACAGGTTACAGGCCATCTTCAGCTTGAATGCAGTGCAATTCTTCACCTTTCTTCAAACTACAGAAACTAAGACCGAGAACAGCAAATTCTAGGCCAGCTAAGCTGTTGAAAAACTCATATATTGACTTCAAATATCTCCAAAACATTAACGAAAACACATAGCTGAAAGATAGTATGATAAACTCCGGCTCACCCCGATTCTAAGGAGCTGGAAGGCAACGGCAGAGGGAGAGCGACGCCGCGCCGCTTTGATCTCGCGCGAGCAGTCGGCAGGTAGAGATTCGACAACCGATGAAGCCAGTTCGAATTCGTGGCTGGAATGATGCTTGCAAATCGGTTCCGTACGTAGCTCGAGTAGAACGAGATTAGGGTTTGGATGCTCGACGTGGACGACGCGTCGGAGCTCACAGCGTCAGCTTCAGGCTCCATTTTGGAATTTCTTGAATCTTCTGCGCGAGTATTCTCGCCACGACCCAAGTATGCTGGCGGAGATCGAAACGCTGCGTTTTAAAGAACCAGACAGTTCGGTTTGAACCGGTGAGAACGGTTTGATTGGGGATCGATTCAGTTGCTTTGCGGTTCGATTTTCAGGCATCATCTTTCTGCTGCTTGTCAGTTTGACGAGGTTTGAAACCCTCGAGCAGAGAATCTCCGGCCTTCGCAATCCGCCTTTCTCGCCCTTTTACGTACAATTCCAAACTCGTTTTCGGATTTTCAGTAGAAAAGCTGTTTCCATGTCTTGCATTTCGTCGAGCTCCGCCGGAATTTTGCACCGCCGTTGGCTTAACCACCGGCCGATCACGTTGTCCGCTTGCCGTTGCGCCGCTTTTCGAACAAGTTCAGCCTTTTCCGGTATCTCAATCGGTTTCAATTCGAGGGTCGGTGTTGGTTTCTGTCGGGAGTATTTCGGAAAGTCAGACGTGTCGAATTGCTCCCCCGCTGTATTCAGTTGCGCCGCTCAGCTGTCAACAAACTCCGCCGCAGCCATTTCTGATGATGTTGCTGCTGCAGGTAATATAGAGTTCAAAATTCGGAACTGTCCCAAAAAAAATATCATATTTATTTTGTTCCATGTAATGTGATGCTTAACTGAGTTATGCTGTTGGCCTGTAGAGAGGGTTGTGGTGCTGGTTGTTGGTGGTGGTGGGAGAGAGCATTCGCTTTGCTACGCTTTGAAGAGATCTCCGACCTGCGATTCAGTGTTTTGTGCGCCTGGAAATGCCGGCATTTCGAGCTCAGGAGATGCTACTTGCGTGCCTGATTTGAATGTATCTGATAGCCAAGCTGTAATAGATTTTTGTAGACAACTGGGAGTCGGGTTGGTGGTGATTGGGCCTGAGGCGCCTCTAGTCGCTGGTCTTGCGAATGATTTAACTGGGGCCGGAATCCCTGCGTTTGGCCCTTCGTCGCAGGCTGCGGCCTTAGAGGGTTCCAAGAATTTCATGAAGACTTTATGCTATAAGTACTCGATTCCTACCGCCAAGGTATTCACGGAGTCTTATTACTTCAGCTTGCACAAGTGTTATTGGTTTCAGTTTATGTCTATGTGTTGGATTTCTTCCCATCGTGTTTGGTAAATGAGGGATCTTGATTTTGGTTTTCGACTAAGTTTTCATGGTTTTCCGAGTTGCGCAGTATCAGACATTCACGGATGCTGCCGCTGCAAAGCAGTATATCAAAGAGCAAGGGGCTCCCATTGTCATAAAAGCGGATGGATTAGCAGCTGGGAAAGGAGTGATCGTCGCCTCGACGCTAGAGGAAGCGTATGCGGCAGTCGACTCCATGCTAGTGGATGGCGTATTCGGCGAAGCGGGTTGCCGGGTGATTGTCGAGGAGTTCTTGGAGGGTGAAGAGGCGTCGTTCTTCGCCCTTGTGGACGGTGAGAATGCTATTCCGTTAGAGTCTGCGCAGGATCATAAACGAGTTGGCGACGGTGACACCGGTCCAAATACAGGCGGCATGGGGGCTTATTCGCCAGCGCCGATATTGACGAAAGAGCTCGAGTCGTTGGTTATGAAGTCTATAATCAATCCGACGGTGAAAGGCATGGCGGCCGAGGGCTGCAAGTTCGTGGGAGTCTTGTACGCCGGTCTTATGATTGAGAGGAAGTCTGGATTGCCGAAGCTCATTGAATACAATGTGCGGTTTGGAGACCCGGAATGCCAGGTCAGTCACAAGAACTTGAACAAGATCTCATTCCTGAACTTTTAAAGATAAATGGTATGAATATTAGGATACGTCCGCGGCATTCATGCGAGCATTTCCTTTGCTGCTTTTCTTTTGAAGTGTGTTTTGTTTTCTCTTTTTGTGCCATTTAATGCCTTGAACTGGACTTAAAAATGATTCAACAGGTGTTGATGGTCCGACTGGAGTCAGATCTGGTGCAAGTTCTTTTTGCAGCTTGCAAAGGAGAGCTTAGCAGTGTGACCTTAAACTGGTCTCCCGGGTCAGCTATGGTGGTGGTAATGGCAAGCAAGGGATACCCTGGACCTTACGAGAAAGGAACAGTAATCCGAAACCTGGATGAAGCGGAGGCTGCTGCACATTCAGTGATTTTCCACGCTGGAACGCAACTGAATTCGGATGGCGACTTTGTAGCAAATGGGGGCCGCGTTCTTGGAGTTACTGCCACTGGAAAGGACCTCGAAGAGGCAAGAGATAGAGCTTATGAAGCTGTGGTGAAAGTAGACTGGGCGGGAGGGTTTTACCGGAGGGATATAGGATGGAGAGCTCTTCCACAGAAACCTTTGTCCAGGGCAGTATGAAGTTTTGTTTCTCTATCATTCACATGGCGGGCGTGCGTGCGTGCTGAGATCATTTTTGCTGAAGAAGTCAGTTGCATCCCATTCTCATAGATGCGGCGGATGCAATGCGTTATGACTTTTGGCGGATTTGTAAACGCTGATTGAGATTGTGTAAAACTACATGGAATGAAGGTTTGTAGTTACAGAGCATCTGAGCTTCCAAGCTTGAGCAAGTACTGGCATGAGTGTTAAGTGGAATGGCTAAGGTTGAAACACCGTATTAGACATCTTTGATTAGAAGTTAAGCACGGAGGTAGAATCGAACAAGCAGGGTGGTACAAATTACAAAAGCATTCAATCATCTCTTCCGGTAATCTATAGCATCAAATTAGACTCTTATCTTGGTATCTATAGCACCAAAATAGACTTTATCTGGCAGCATGATTCCAACTTTGCGCTGCATAGAAAGTGACCTCCCCGAAAGCAAACCACCTAAGACAAGAAAGAAAGCAAATGCATAAATCAGTAACCTATATTCAACACAACTAACTCAAAAAGATAGAAGTGCAGTTTTCATGACAAAAAATAAGTTTAACATCCATAAGTGAACAGCAGAGACCTAAGTACTCGAGCTTCAACCAGAACAGAAAGGCAATCACTTCAAAAGTTCGTAGCAGACGAAGAACCATCTGACTTGCTTGATAGTAGAATTATCGTTTTCGGCCACCACGTTCCCTAAGAGAAAGACCGAGTGTTTCCCCTGACCCAACATTGTAGGAAGCAAGTGATAGATTGTCCTTGAGGAAGCCAGCTTTGCCGCTCAGTTTCTGTTTGTTTGCTGGAAGCTGAATTTCCCCTGAAATCTTCTCTTTCAGACTGCCGATAGTCTCAGATAATGAAGCCAGAGCGATCTCCAAAAGCTGGCCTTTAAGGTTTCCTTCATCCAAATTAGGAACAGATACCATGATGCGAGCAGGACCGGGATGCTGAGCCAGGAATTGGTCCTCGGGAAGAAGTTTTAAGTCGTCAAGTTTCTGCTTCTTTGGCTCAGGCTCCTCAGGGAGTGGCGGCGGGGCTTCCTCAGGTGGAGGTGGAGGAGGCACTAGCCCTTGAGGGAGAGGGGGTCCGGGCATCATAGGCATACCAGGAGGTGGCATGGGCATAGGAGGAAATGGCCTCAAAGGAGTAAACTGAGCTGAGCCAGGGGGAGGGGGCATTGGCACAGGAATTTGCATTGGAGGGCGGCTTCCCAACATTTGTTGCTGCTGCTCAGGAGGCATTTGCATCGCTGGAGGTGGTGGGCGAACGGATGGCATCATAGGCAATTGCTGCATGAGTCCGCCACTTGTAGGAGTTGCATACTGATATGCGCCTGAAGGCATACGAAGGACATTCAAAGCAAGTCCTGGAGGAGGTGGAAGAGGCCTGATCAACGGGATGCCAGGCCTTGGTGGAGGTGCTTGCGGACCTGGAAGATTCCTTCCATCATTAGCAGCATCATTTTGGTCTTCGCCATTATTCTGAGTCATTGCCTGATTTGCAGTTCTCCCAATGCTGCTGGTATGGCCATCCCATATCACCTGTTTTGGCTGCTCGTCTTTTTTCTTCTCAATCTCAGCCTTCACCGCATTAGACACTTCTTCCTCAGTAGTGCCAAAAATATCGGGACGAAGACGTGCAAGCCCAACAATATTTCTTGAGATTTCATCGTCCTGAGCAAGGGTTGTCTCACGAATCTTAGCGAACATTCTTTCTTTCTGCTCCTTGTATTTGGGATCGATTAAGGAGATCCTCATGTGTTCAGACATCTCATTTATAGGAACGAGCTCATTAGTGATGGGAGAAACCACATACTTTGTTGGGTCTCTTTCTGCAGGCAGCCTTTCCTCAGGCCTCTTCCAGTTCTTCACGATTCTCATTGGTTGATCCTCTTCCTCTATTGGAGGCCTTATTTCGGTTCTTAAATCACCATCCTCTAGACTTGTGGCTTTCATTCCCTCCTGAACAAGTTGAACCTCTTCTTCATCCATCTCCATCTCCATCTCCTTTCCAGGCTCAACAATTTCATCTTCCCCTGTGAGTGACATCTTGCTCCTCCTTATAACCTCTTCAAGAGTCATCGGTGGTGGTAAATCCTCATCCTCATCATCCGCAAAATCAATAGTTTCAACCACAGCAAAATCATGCCAGTCGATCATAGCCATCTGAATTCTTTCCTGTTCCAGTTCGTCCTCAATTTTTTGCCTTGCCTGCTCTTGCGAGCGTTCCCATTCCAGCCTATGTAAGCACCTCTCGAGAACAGTAGTCAAGTCCTTCGAATTGTTTTTCAACTTTTCAGTCAAGCCCTTTGGAGGCATCAACACCTTCGAGTAAGCATCCGCAAGAGCAGTAAAGAACATAAACATGCTATGCGTAGGCTTCAAGAAATGGAACTGTGGGTTGTTGATTTCCCTACTCGTCAGCCCCGTCAAGAATGACTTCCCATTACGAGCCACGAACTGAGCAGTCAACTTTATGATGTCCAATTCTTCACCAGTTATCCCCTCTGGAAGCCTCACGGTGTATTGCTCAGCTTCAGGCGGTTCCAGAACCTTCTTCACAGGTCTAAACATAGCTGATGGATCAGGTTTTGGAGCAGCTTCTGTCGCATCAGCAGCCTGCCCTGATGGGACAGCATCAGGCATGGCAGAATCTTCACCATGAGTACCTTGCGGGGTAGATGACAGATTTTGTGCCCGAAATTCAGCCAATCTATGCTGATAATACGCATGGTAAGGATCCGATGGATTTAAGAAATTGAACTTTGCATTCCCAGCATTATTTGCAATAATCCTCTTTTCGAACTCAGGGCCATTTTTTGCCACAAACTGAGATGTTTTGTCTACAATGCTTCTAATATCAGGAGGTGGATGTATAATCCCAATAGTCCGTGTATGTGTGGCCACAGTCGCAGGTGCCGTGCTTTCATTCCTCTGTTCGTCAACCCCCTCATTGTTTTGCTCATCACTCACTTGGGACGCAGGAAGTGGCCCCAAGTTCCCATCCGCTGGTGGCGCTGGGAGCGGCAAAATCGGCTGAGACCCCAACATATCCTCACACTTCCAACAACCTACAAACATAACAACTTTCAATCCGTCAACACAAAAGCATCCAGTGGTGTAAACAAAAGCATGAAAAGAAGCCAGAAGCCCAGAGATGCGACATTTCAACCGATTAGAAATCTCAGAACATAAACCCTAATTTCACACAATACTCATCAGCAGAATCACAAATTGTAATCAGAGAGCTCAAAGGAGACAATTCGAAGCACAAAACTCGCACCTGGAAACGCTCGACAAGCTCCCGACAGATCCGGCAAGCGAGACGCGGCTCCGTCGCCGATCGAAGACGAAAAGTGAGTTATGGCGAAGACGAGTTTCTCTAAAAATTCCCAAACTAAAACGCGAGAGCAGAAATCCAGAGCACTAAAGCAACGGTTCAGATCTCTTCATTTCCATCCAACGGTCAGAAATTAGAATCTGTAATCATCTATAGCTGGTATGTCATAACAAACACTAGTACGATTACGTGGACCAGTGTCCTAGAGACACGTAATTTAGAATTTCATTTTCACTTTATTTTTTCGGCGTTGGAACAAAACCCTAAATTCGTCGATTTACTTTCAGCCTCGTATTATCTATCTCTCTTCGCTATCTCTCGCTCGTACCTTCGTCTGCAATTATCCAACCGAGATCGAATAAGCGATCTGCGCCGATCGGTCAGACCTCTGGAAATTTGTCCGAAAGAGGTGATTTTCGGCACCAAATTTCTACACGTTTGGTCATTTGTCTGTGCTTGCGCGCTTTGTCGATTCAGGGGAGGTTTTGTGTGGCTTTAATTGTCCGATCAGTGACTGGGAACTTATGTCTTCTGGAAATGGCTTCGATGTTTTGTGTCTACTTATAGTAATAGCGGATCGCTATTTGAAGATATTGGTGGTTAAGCGTTGTATGTGCTTGTTCTTGAAAGGTCTTTTTTTGCTGTTGTACTGAATTGAGAAATTGCAGCTGACATTGAATCTGTAATACGTTTCTAGTTGATCTTCAAGGTCGTCAATTTTTGCCATGGTTTCTTTTTTCTGACCAAAGGTAAGTAGGATTATGGGGGAATGGGATTCTCATGAGGATTGGAGTTGAGTGGTAAATTAGAGCATTAGAATGCTCCGTGAAGCTTTCAAGTTATTAAGTTGATTTGGCGAACATTTGATGCTTGGACTATCGATGACGGCGATACTATGTGTTGCATTTCCTCTATCATTTCTATTGTAGGAATTGATCATGAATGCAATGATAAGACTGGCCTGTTGTTCTTGGTTGATGTTATCTCCTGCAGGTTTGGATTGTATCTGACCTGATACTACATTTAGGTGTGCTTTATAAATTTGGTGTTAAGTGTACTCGAGTACCTGCCTATTTTGCAGGGTCTTCATTGGGTTGAAGTGTGTGTGTGGGTTGGTGGGTTTCATCTTGCTTCTCCAATATTTCGTTCTAGTAGCCACAATAATGAGTGGAATTGATGCTTTGTGAAAGATATGCTCACACCTCTCTGTTGTAAGATTTAAGATTGAAATCTACAGTAAAATGAATATCGCCAACTTGATCGAGAGTATTATTTGGTTGAGTTATCTTTGGAGAGTGGTCAATCTGAAGAGCTGGGAGTTTTCATTGACGAATTCTGTAGGTAGTTTGCTGAAAGTTCGTAGATTCATTTGGGAGTAAATTTCTAAGCTTTTTCTGGAAAAGGGTCTCAGTTTTTACCCAGATTCGAAGTCTTATGTGGTGCAGGGGTTCAGTGTTTGGAAGACTGAAAAGCATTCCACTTATTGGTGCAAAATTTCTTCATTCTATCAGAATGATGGAATCCAGTCTTATTAGATCAAGCTCCATTGTAATTCAAATGAAGTTTCCGGACAGTGGGAGGGGTAATTTTATTTAAGAAAAATGTTTGTCTACAGCCTTAGTACAATAAGTGATTCGGAACCCTATATAAATTGTGGAATGAAATGAGGAAGATAAGTCTAACAGACTCAACTAGGGACCAAAAAGCAGAAAGAATGAATTTATTTTTGTATGCTGGTCATGCCTTGTAATTTTAGCAGGGCATCACTAGTTCTGCTTGCTGTTGACTTTGTCAGTGCTTCATGTTACATGAAACTCTGATGTGATGTGATGGCCATAAGTGTTGAATTTGAGCTTCGATGTCGAAGGACCATGCCCTCATATTGATTGATGGATGGTTGACACTCATTGAGGCGTCATGAGGACATGTCTTCAGGCTCAATTATGAGCGGATTGACATGTATGTGTATCTATAAACTCTATAGTGCAAACTTATCTATGTGAAAGATGTATTGGTGTGGTTTGTGGAGGGTTTCAGTTTTTACGAGTGGCAGTATTAGTTTCACTAGTTCCCTTTGTTTTGTTTCTATTCTAGAACCTAACATTTGGTCTCCTACGTTCTCTTCTGCAAGTTTATTTTACATTTATTAATCTTTGAATTTCTTTGTTATTAATCCGCAGTACATTCAGATTTGGATAGATGTCACCTGCATCCAAATCTAAGTCTAAAGATAAGAGGAGTGGCAAAGAACCAACAAAGACCCCCGGAAAGGTAACTGGCTCTGCTAATGGCAGTGGTATCCCATCAAGTGCATACAATCCTTTTCTTGGGTCCTTCCATGCTCTTGAATTGGAATCCTCGTCATCTGCCTCAGTCATTCAGTCCAATGGACGTTTTCGAAGCATAGATGAAAACGGCGAGCTGAATGGACATTCTGTTGGTACTGGAGGCGAGTTTGATGTGATCTCCAACAATGGTAGCTGGTCAGGTGAGTCAGAGGAACATAAAGAGAAATCAGCTAGTCAGTCTACGCGACAAGAATCAATACCTGGTGCTGAGAATGACAAGCGTGAAAAAATCCGACAGAAGAATGAACGAAAGCACCAGCGACAAAAGGAGAGGCGTGCTCAAGAATTGCATGAGAAATGTGGTGGGTATCTCATGTCACGAAAACTGGAACATTTATCTCAGCAGCTTGTGGCCATGGGATTTTCTGCAGAACGAGCAACCATGGCTCTTATATTAAATGAAGGAAAAATGGACCAGTCAGTTGCATGGCTCATTGATGAAGGGGCCGAGGAAGCAGAGAAAGACAAACAAAGGGATCAAACTATTGGCACTAATGGTAATCTAAAAATAGACATATCGGAAGAGCTTGCTCGTATGGCTGACTTGGAGATCAGGTATAAATGTTCAAAGCAGGAAGTGGAGAGGGCCGTTGTTGCATGTGAGGGTGACATCGATAAGGCTGCTGAAACTCTAAAAACTCAGAAGCAGGAGCCTCCTGCTTGTCCGCTAAAGCCTGAAGAAAATGGTGATCCCCCAACTCCAGCCACTTATGGTGTTAAGCATTCATCCACTACTACTCAGTACATTGGTAAGGCACCGCCACGGCCCAGTTCATCTACAAGTACAGCATCTTATCCGAGAGACGAGAAAGACTTTAACTACACAAGAACAGCTGTCACAGCTGGAGTGTCGCCAGATAACAGCAAAAATACCGTCCAGCAGCCATTGAAGCGAGCTCAACAACGGGCGGATTGGGCAAAACCGCAACAAATAGTTTCTCATGTGGCCGAGAAGAGGTGGCCCGTTCTAGGAATAAGCTCACAGGTCACGAGTCCCATTGCTTCGCCTCTTCAGGTTCCACAACTACTTAAAGCTGAAGGGCGATATGCAGTAACAGGAGGTGAATCTAGAAATGCTCCGCAAATAGGGACATTAAGAGAACCAGTCACTGTGATGCAGCCCCACAGTGCAAAGGCGGTTGTCGGGACAAGCATAGCAACTTCTACTCATACTCCAGTGCCTAGTTGGCACCCTAGTGGGGTATCTGATTTTGCCAGTAACGGAGTTGTTGCGCAGATTCCTAGTTCGAAAGGCTTCAGTTCAAATAATGTGAGCCCTAACCATTTATATCAGCAGCAGCAACAACTGATGTATCAGCAACAGCAGGCCCTTGCTGGCAACTCCTCCTTGGATTCAATCAGGCATGGGAAAACAAATGGGGCGCTGAGTAAACTGGCGACATCTTCAACCCTGACCCCAGCTTCCTCCCTCGGATTATTTTCAGGCACAATCACGCCAAACATACCATCAGGGTCATCTTCTCCTGTAGATTGGTCGAATGGTTATGACATGAGGCAGATTGATTACACCAACATAGACTGGTCTTTGGACAGGAGCGCGGCACTCTCATCTACCTCCATGCAGCAGGGTTCACTCTGGTCTGTTGGAGGAATTGGTTTGTCATCATCTCCCTACACTAGAAACGGTAGTCACGTTTTCGAGTCAGGGAATGGTATGGCACTACCTAGACCTGGACCAATGCCGGTTTCTTCCTCATCCAACGGGAGTAACGGCTCTGGGTCAGGCATGACAATCCTTACAGCAACTCCGACAGGAGGAGGGGGGGAAACGATAAACTTGAGTGGAGCAGTCGGTGAGTGGTCGTCTCCCTTCGAAGAAAAGGATATGTTTAGCTTGCCGAGACAGTTTGTCTCCTCTCATTCCATGTACGAGGATCATAGAGGTGTCTGAAATAAAAAATGGTGAAAGTGGAGGAAAAAGAGTTTGTGTTTGGAATTTGATGCGAGTGTGTGTTTGGTTCGCTTCTCAATGGTTTACATTGCTGCTTTCCTTCATATAATCCATCCTTCTTTAGAAATCTTCCATCATTCCTTCTTCATCTCAGTGAATTAAAATTTCAAAACATTCTCACTTTAATTCCCATCTAATCTTAATCAATAGAGTAAGCTTAAAATCTGCTAAGTTCGTTTAGTTAAGTAATTATAGTTAATCTCGTGTGATTAGAGAGGAACAATTGGGAGGCAAATGGATAACGTGGAATGGCAATCGCAATTCGCAACGCAGCCCCCACATTATCCTCTGCTTCTCTACGCACGCTTCTTTCCGACTCCGACCGACCCTCTCGCCTCTCGTCTCGTCTCTACTCCAGCAATCGCCGGCGAGAGGCGCGATGGCGATATCCTCCCCCTCGCCGTCTCTGCAATCTTCCTTCCTCATCATTGCCGAATCCAAAACGAACGCTCTATTAGAATCCTCCTCCGACTCGGTCTCGCACTCGCTGCGCGCTCCCAGCTTCTGCTGCTCCGTGTCCGGCAGACGCTTCCCGCTCGGCGCGATCGTGAATAAGAAGCAGCTGTGTAGAGTTGACAAGCTCTTCAGTAGCTTCAATCTGGCCGACCGACGTGGTACCGGATTCTTAATTTTATTCTCAATTTTATCTTTTAGAAAAGTGTTATGCGTGGTGTAGTGTTTTGCTGCATTTTTGGATTTAGTTTTGGAGGTTTGGATTTGCAGGAAGCTGTGGCAGCAGGATATTGTTTACTGCTTTTGCTGAGGTATCATTCATCACCATGCTCTATTTTTTTCATAATGTGCTTTGAACTGGAAGGTCATTTATTGGAAAAATAGACAGATGAAAACGTGGAATCATGCTCAGAGGAGTATATCAACTATTCGTGTAACAATGGATTGAATAATGTGAAAGAAAATTGTAATTATCATTGGCGGTAATGCCCACAGCTTTTTTTGTCTGTGTTCGTTTCTTGTTCAGCAGAACAAGGTTTTGAGTATTGATATGTGAAAAGTGATTGACAGTTTCATTTGTTTCTTACTGCTATGCTTGACTTGAGGAAAACAATTCGGAAAGGAAAATGTCAAGGGAAATAAGTAGTGTTGGTATCGATTGTGTTTCGTTTTATTTTCCTTGCCATTTTCCGTACGTTTCATTTTCCTCACGCCATACACAGGCTGAAAGAATGGAAAATACCAAATCATGTTGATTGATGATCGTCTGGTCTTGCAACTTCATAAACGACCTTGAGGGTTTCGCTACTAATCTAAACTTTTCTGTGTTCCTTGATTGATGTCTATGGGATCTTTAAGTTCAGTCAGTGCTATACACTTTTTTCAGTTTGTGTAGTATTTAAATGCTTACCAATATGACAGCTCTCGCCTCCCAGTCATGCAAATGGATTGACTGGCACAAGTAGGCGATTTTGCAGGTTAGTTCCTTGTGCAAGGAAAAAGGGTAACTATGCGAGGAAGAGAACATGGTGGGAGAAATTCTTTTTTGATGATGATGGCAACTGGTTTTGGTTGGAGCCGGATGAGTTATTGGATGAGGAGGTGGATGTGTCAGAGAATGAGAAACCGTTATCTGAGAATGAAAAGTTTGAAGCCTGGAAGAAAAGAGCAGAGGCAATTATTGAGTTGCGGGAAGCACAAGAAGGCCTGACCAACCAAGAAAATAGGAAGTGGGAGGACTGGCTCATAGATGGAACTAATGGAGCCGCAACTAGTACATCATCCAGTGATTATGCATCAGCTACTAACCTTCCAGAAACTGACAGATTGGATCCCATTGATATGACTCAAGAGAATGGTTTAGTTGAAAATGTAAGAAATATAATACTTGGAAGTGAAGATGACTTGCTGTATGAAGACCGTGTTTTTAGATATGCTTCTCGCAATTCAGCTATCTTTTTATCCTTCTTAATCATCGTACCCCTGGCAGTGGACTTTGTGGTGCACGATTATGTTCTTCTGCCATTCTTAGATAGGTATGTGAAGACTGTACCTTTTGCTGCACAAATATTTGATGTGAGAAGGCCTCAAAAGCTTTTGATGGTCAAGGAACTGAAACTTGAGGAAGCTAGAATAAAGCTGGAAGTAGAAATTGGTAAATTACCCCCTCTTTCAGAAGATGAAACTTGGTTAGAGTTACGCCATAAAGCATTGGAACTTCAAGAAGATTGGAGATTAGAAAATCGTAAAGCATTTGCTAACATATTGTCAGACATGGCATTCGGGATCACACTGTTTGTACTTCTGATCCTCAATGAGAGTAGAGTAGCTTTGCTGAAATTTACAGGGTACAAGATAGTGTCTAATATTTCAGACACTGGGAAGGCATTTATCATTATTCTTGTGACAGACATTTTTTTAGGGTATCATTCTGAATCCGGTTGGCAAACCTTGTTGGAAGTATTGGTTGAGCATTATGGATTACAAGTTGATCATTCTGCCATCATCATTTTTGTTTGCATCATTCCAGTTATCCTAGACGCTTGTGTTAAGCTGTGGTTATTTAAATACCTTCCAAGATTATCTCCTAAAGTATCAAATATTTTCCAAGAGATGAAACGTCACTAGAGACACCTTGGAGCTCAGTTATTTTGTGCCGTCAAAATGGTCGTTTCAGGTGAGAAAAATTCAGCATATTTAATTTACTATTGCATTCTAGTATGACATTTATTTTAATAGCATACCTATGATTTTGATGGCTCATTGTTATTGGTTCAACAATATATAGGTTGATCCTCCTTTTTTCTAAAAAATATATTTTACAACGGGCAAGATAAAATTAAAAAGATACACACATCCAACCACAAGGACAAGTCATCAACCCTGTCTACGCAAAGGTTCTTAGATCTCTAAATCACTTATCAGAATTTGTTAAGAGTTGTTGTTGTTCGGTTTCAGACTTCTTACATTTTCAATTGAAACATATATCAAGTGCCTTGTTGAATTTTTTTTCAGGGAGTTAAATCTCTTTGTTAACTAGGTTGACAGGTCTGATTGGAAGCAGTTTACAGGCCAACTCCCAGCTATATCTTCCGGTAAAGCATCGATACTGGGATCCTTGCTTGTTTAGAGGTAGAACAATCAACCCATTAACACTTCATATGCTACTAAATTTGTACGGTTGACGTTTAAACATAGATATTGTACTTTCTAGAATGGATAATCCTATTAATTTGATCATGATCATCCTCGGCCCTAGTCCTGGTGTGGGGTTTGGCTAAATTGACCATAGTTATTGACATAAATAACAATAAGAAACAGTAGAGGAACTTTTAAAACATTAACTTGTTGCAGCATCTTGTTTACTAAAATTGTGGCATGCTACTGCAACTAGATTTTATATTCCGTTTCTTAGCATTCCAGTGTTCATAGTTGCAGATTCTGCATCTGGGTGCTGTTTGTCATGTGGCACCATTACCCCATTATTCCATGTTGGGGTGCTATTTTACTGAACTGTGGGAAGAAAATCCAAATAAACTCGGACAAGTAAAAACATGGCATTTGATTTACCATTGCTAGAGTATAATTGTTGTTTATATGTGAAGTATGTTTGCAGGTATGTCAAATCAATAAATCTACACTGCACTTTGTAGAAATGTCAACGTTTTGTCCTATCTTTCTGGTTATAAATTCACTCCTACATTTTTTTTTTTTTTTTACATTTGCCAATTGCCATATAGCAGCTGTCCATTTGAAGACACTGGGTTTAGAGGTTATTATTGGTGTCTTGTGATGCTCCTTGGTTGCGACTCGGCTCTTAATACTGGCAGTTATGTATTTTGCAGGAACCAATATCCCTGCTGACCCAGACTTTGATATTTGAGGGTGGGACATTTTTGCTTTGACCTTATTCATATACCGGCACAAGATGGAGTTTTTTTTTCGTTTGGCCTTCTCTCAACAAATTTTTTCGAAACTAGCCCTGCATGAGAAAAGTTTTCGGAAATGGCCTTCTTTTAGGGAGCCGCTGTTTGAAACGGCGGTTGGGCTAAGGCGAGCCGCTGTTTCAAACAGCGGTTCGTCCACCTGTCTGCTGACTGGGGTCTTAGGCCAACCGCTGTTTGAAACAGTGGTTGGAGTGGCCTGGCTCTCTGAACATTTTGGGCACTTC
>NQLW01000011.1:6065703-6082735 GCA_002312845.1 Kalanchoe fedtschenkoi
GTTTTTTAGATCTAATCCAACCGCTGTTTCAAACAGCGGTTGGAATTAACCTAAACGACGCCGTATCAGCGCGTCGCTTATGAAAATCTAACGACATTTTCCATGCCAGCCGCTGTTTCAAACAGCGGCTGGAAGTGCCCAAAATGTTCAGAGAGCCAGGCCACTCCAACCGCTGTTTCAAACAGCGGCTGAATCCGACGATCAGCCGCTGTTTGAAACGGCGGTTGGGCTAAGGCGAGCCGCTGTTTGAAACAGCGGCTCGCCTTAGCCCAACCGTCGTTTCAAACAGCGGCTCCCTAAAAGAAGGCCATTTCCAAAAAATTTTCTCATGCAGGGCTAGTTTCGAAAAAATTTGTTGAGAGAAGGCCAAACGAAAAAAAAACTCCACAAGATGAAGGTTTGCATTGGCTCATTACACTACCACTCATCAGACGAACTCAGGATCTCCAAGCTGGGAAGTCCAGGATGGATATGTACTTCTGCAAGTCTTGCTAGAAGTTTTTGTCATAGAGCAAATCAATGAGCGCCTTACGGCTAACCTGAAGGTCTACACCACAGTGAGTAGCAATTTACAGAGTGGACATAGTAGCTGATTAACTAAACCCCATTCTGTGAGTGAAACCCGTCAATTGCCAATTTTTCATTCATGATTCTTAATTCCTTATTGAAATGAAATCATCATTATATCTTCACTTCTCAACCCAAAACTAGGCAGAAAACAGCCGTGGCTTGTGTGAAGAAGATGACTTTTCAAGCAACTCCTTATAATCATCACTTGATAAACTTGTTCACAGATCCTATATGCCCGCTAAGGCTATCACATCATTGTTCGCCAAGTATCTCTAAGACGCACCTTGAAAGCAGAAACAGTGAAGAATAAGAGAATTAAAACAAAACTGACTTCTTCAAATCTCAGATCTTGTTGAAGGCAACAATATCACAGCTCTGGATGTACTCGCTGGCGGGTTCGACAGTCAGCTGTTCCTCAATGAGGCTGTCGACTGACACAAGATCGTCCACTATTGTCATCATAATAGTCATTTTCTTGATTCCATATCCAACCGGAACCAACTTGGCTGCAAGGCAGATTTTTTTAAGAAAAGAATCATAAGAGAAGTTAACAAGGCCAGCATTCTTTTTGTTTAGGACACAGAGGTACAGAGAAATTACATACAGGCACCCCAGAGCAGACCAGGCATCTCAATGCTACGAACAATCTCCTCCAACTTCTTCATGTCAGTCTCATCATCCCAAGGTTTGACATCCAAAAGAACAGATGACTTTCCACCTGCCGTCATCGAACAAAATATGGAGCACATGTTAGCAGAATCACAAGCATCAATGAGTGCATAAATGAGTACAAGAAAATAACTTTTGAGATGAATTGAACTGGGATGACGAGATAAATGACATTTCGCCGCTCCAAATGGTGTTTCTAAAGACCAACTTAACTTTTCAACGCAGTTAACTATCTAAGACTGTTACATCAAATGTTTTAAACTATCGTATATCTTCCAGTCCACAGACCCGCGAATCTCGGTAAGGAGGAAAGTAAACTGAAAAGTGACTTACTCTCCTTCTTCTTGGCCGAGGCCTTGACAGAAGCCTCCCTCTCCTCAGCAGCCTTCTTGTCCTCTTCAGTCTCATCGCCAAAGAGATCCAAGTCGTCATCATCTGCCTCGGCAGCCTACAGAACCCAGTAGCCAAGACACATCATAACTCCAGCAACATAACTTTACCAAGCATCACCATACCACGCAACTGAAACACAATCCAGAATGCACACTCATACTCACCTCAGCAGGCGCAGCAGCTTCAACTGGGGCAGCGGCAGCCACAGCAGAACCGCCAATTTTAACACCAACAGCTTTTCCAGGAAAGCTACAATCCCCCACAAAAAAATCATTATATGGTGACAACAAAATCTCCAACTGAAACAAATTCCGCCCACACGTCATCAGGTCAAGATTTCACTTCAACATAGACGAATCAAAATCAGCAACTACCAGTTGATCTGTCGATACAGGCACCCTACTGCAAAACAACTAGCAATATACTACACCAAAATCATCTACTGAAACAAGTGCTGCCAATTCAGCATCACTCGAAGCTCGAAACTTGACTTCAACAGAGAGACCAAATTCAGGAATTACTGTTTGATTCACCAATCTAAACATATTACAGCTGAAACAACTAGAACTGTACACTGCAGCAAACATCAAGGAACTTGAACCAACCTTGAAGCTAGGTGAGATGACACGCAGTCGTACCACCTGCTGGCATTCGGATAAGCACCGTCTGGCTTCTCTGACACAGCTGCATAAACCTTGATATCATCCTTCGTCAGATGATCCCTGAAACCACCATAATCGACATAAAGGTGAGAGCTTTACCACACCCAACATCACCAAAATCCAATCCAACCAAAACCCATAAGCAGAAATGAGCAATTAATCGAACTACGAAGCTATATACGCATAGATCGAGTTTGAGCTAAGTTACCCAGAAACATAGGTTTTTCCGGCGAGGAAGTCCTCGAGGGCCTTGAGGCCAGACTCGGCGTGAAGATCTTCGAAGGTGACTGCCATTGATTGACGATGATGTTCACTTTACTGTTGAAGCGCAGGCAGCGAGAGAAGCAGATCGGCTTCAAGGTCGGAGAGGAAGAGAGAAAAGACTGATAGTGGAAACGCGTCATATTTATAGGAACTGTTCTCAAAGCCCTAAATCTTGAGATATATTTTCAAAATTTTTTATTTGATGAAAAATAAATAAAATGCAAAAATGGTCGCATAATATCCTATACAAATCCGAGGTTGACATACTGAGAGTTCCATTCCTTATGTCTGAAGTTAGGGTTTCAAATGCAATAGCAGGTAATGATTGCTGCTTCCTGTTGAGGGTTTGAACCCAGCTTGTGTTGCTGATATGCTGAATTGCATATAAGATGTTTGATGAATTGTCTCACACACTGCATCCTGCCCATTTGAGCTCTGATTTTGATTTCGTTTTACTGGATGAATTGGGTTTTAGCCGATTCAATAGCAGGGACGCTGGTTGAATCAAAAGGTAAGTGTTTGTTTCTGGAATTCAAAGAGTGACTTGTGGAAGCAATGGTTGGGATTAACACAAGTTATAACTTGCAAAGCATGAGCTGAAGTTGGGTTCCAACTCAGCAAAGCATGTCGTTGTAGCTGATTTTATACTTGTGTCTGGAGATTTCTCTCTTCAGCATTTGTCTCGGAGCTTCAGTAAAAGAGATGTAATAATCACATTCACTGCTGGTATCGGAGATATCCGTAGGGGATGGAGATGTCAGCGCCTGTGTGAATTGTCTCGTGTGTCGTGACATTGGGATTTCTTCATGGTGATGGTCTTCTTCTCGTGAAGCAGGGTTTCTCGCTGGAAAAAGTTCTATGCTGAATAGGTCGTCATCGTCGTCTTCAGGGCAATCCGTTGTCTGTGGTGCCGTTTCAGCACGAATAGTGCCATTAGCTACGATTGGTCCCCTTACTTGCGCTATGCAGTTGTTCTGCTTCATTTTTGATATTCCGCAAGAAAGGTTCTTTAGGAAGTAAGTCTTGTCCTTCTTCATCTTTCTGAGAAGTAGGGCCATGAAATCAGTTAACATGCCGTGAACTTCTTCTCACTTGGTCTGGTCTTGTGCGTTACATGGTTTCTGCCTTCTTTTCTAAGTTGAGGAGCTGACTATGTAAGCATTTAATGAACTAGTTGAAACAGCTGCAAATGCGTAGATCTTACCTGTCGAGTATTACCCATGTTGCCCTTAATTTTATTGCAGCTTCTACCGCCAACGCCCTCCGTGAAGGTCCTGAAGCAACCTCTATTGAGAACCCGACCTGATAACATGGATATTGGCAACTGTAAGACTGAGTTCTGAATGGTAACATATGCCTGTCATTTTCAATTTTTTTTTCCCTCCACCATGATAATACAGCCAGATTCGTCGTGGGTCAACTCATGACTGTCATTTCTCGATCTCCTGATATGTGCAAGGTTATATGAAAAAAAAAAAGCACTTGTCTAAAGCTTACGTACCTTTTGTGATTCACAAAGCTGAGACAGCTGAATAATCTCCGAGCTGTTTTCATATTGTTTCTTCTGTTTTGCTACATCCAAGTCATTGAAACTTTGCCTGGCTGCAGATGGAGAATTGATAGAGAAATGAATATGAAGTTCAGGGCACGTTAACTCGACTAAGAAATTTGAGGAACTTACTTGGATTCTTTTTGTCGATTGAAACTAGTTTTTTCAGTTTACTCTCCAGGTGAAATACTCCACAGAGACCGAGTGTATCTCCTTGCTCCAGGCCGAAGGTATGCAAGGCCAGGCCTAAGGCGCTGGCTGGAACTTCTTGAGTCGCGTCGTGGATCAGCATAATCCTCTTGGGAGCTCCTGCTGAATACATGGCTTGGCGCTGTGGGCTGCCGATGGCTGTATGCTGCTCTTAGCTCTGTCGTTCAACTCTTGTTATTGGAAGAAATGAGGAATTTTAAGGTAGAGTGCCAAGTGGAAATGCTGTTTGACATAATGGATAGTGAGAAACGACAGATGTCATACCTATGAAGAATCTGCGACCCCTGACCTCTGTCTTGTGTGTGATCCTGAAGATAAGATTCAGTCACTGTAAGTCCTGAAATTCCTAAACCAGTATCACAGTTGGTACGAAGAAGACAAGAAAGATTTCTCGAGTTTACAGGACTCAGCTTCAGCCATATGCAAGGAACTGAGGAAAGCTGCTCCGGCATCAGGTAAAGATAAAACCTTAAAAACTGTTGTTGGAAATAAATTTTGTGGGTACCTGTTTGGAAGAACATGACTTCTGTCGAATCAAAATTACATTTACATTGAGAACTGTACTAGAGCGATTTGCAGTTGAAATCCTGAGCGCAGATAAATCTTAGGAAGAACTGAGCAAATGAAATTTCAGAGGACACGGATGAATATGAAGTTCATAGATTGCAAGTACCACTCAACAAAGCAAATCTTAAAACGGAAACACCACATGAATACTAAGCAGGTACATCTGTTCAGTTTACTGGTCGAATCTTTCTCTGTTCATAATTGAAGTAGAGACAGTCGTGGATGAGGTGATAGATCGATCACTTGGCCATCATGACTTTAACAAACTCCTCGTAGTTGATCTGGCCATCACCATCTACGTCAGCTTCACGGATCATCTCGTCGACTTCCTCATCAGTTAGCTTCTCGCCCAAGTTGGTCATGACATGGCGAAGTTCAGCAGCAGAGATGAAACCATTCTGATCCTTGTCGAAGACTCTGAAAGCTTCCTTGAGTTCTTCCTCGGAGTCTGTGTCCTTCATCTTCCTGGCCATTAGGTTGAGAAACTCAGGGAAGTCAATTGTTCCGTTTCCATCAGCATCGACCTCGTTGATCATGTCCTGCAGTTCAGCTTCAGTCGGGTTCTGGCCAAGTGACCGCATCACAGTTCCGAGCTCCTTGGTAGTGATGCAACCTGCAAAGGATATGACCATGTCAATGCCATTATATTTCAAAATGAACCATTCAGACATTCCTAAATCTTAAAATAAAAGCTAATGAGAATGCATACCCAAAAGCCTAGTCAAAATACCAAGCGTAAGCAATTTGTTACAATAAGATGATGCAATCAACGAATAAGCACCAATTTAAACACTCTTTTGAGGAAAAAGTAACACACTCTTAACTATTGACATAATAATTGATATGGCTGCACATTCAACCCCGGGAACAATGGTGAAGTGGGGCCTGGGTATTAACTATTAACTGAGACTCTTGTAAACTAAGAGCCTATTCAAACCCAGGAAACGGTAACACACTATTATTTTGAGACTCCTGACATTACACAAACTAAGAAGTTCGGTACTCCCGTTATTAACTGCTTTTCAAACTAGCATAATTTGTCCCCGTACCTCATATGGTGAAATGGGGCTCTTACAACCGATTAGAATGCACACAACCAACTACTACAGAGAAATCGTCCGTACGGGGTATTGAAGAAAGACACGCACAACCTTATTACTGCTCAAGCGCTCATGAGGCGTAAACATGGCACATTCCAAATATATATTGCTTCACAGGAAATCAAACAACATAATGTTCACAATCTGATTTTGCACCAGTCAAACCACCAAACTTTCCAATCCAAACAACAAACCATACACCAATACATAAAGCAACGTCCCCTCCTTCTTCCAAAACCAGGCAGCGTGAAAATGCACACACTCCATTCCTAATGAGAATTCAAACACAATGCAGGAAAACACAGTAGCTACACCTAACAGATCCAACCATTCTGGAAAATTCAGATCCTCACATACAAAAACACTCTCCATCCCAAAAGTCAAACAACCACAAGGTCAAGCAGCATGATAACAGATCAAATCGAACACAAAATCAAAAAATAAAAATAAAAAATCGATCATAGCTTCCAACACAAATTCGATTCATCAACAAGGTCAAGCAGCATGATAACGGATCAAATCGATCAAAAAATCAAAAAATAAAAATAAAAAATCTCTCATATCTTCCAACACAAATTCGATTCAACAACAATGCGAGAAAAATCCATACACATAACCGACAACCAGCAACGTCAAATCCAGATCTACAAAATCAGATCACAGAAAGAAAAAAGCGTAGAAAATTGAAATGAGAGGAAGGAAGGAGATCGAACCATCGCCGTCCTTGTCGAACAGGCTGAAGGCTTCCTTGAACTCGGAGATCTGGTCGTCGGTGAGCTGATCGGCCATTGTCGTCGAGAGAAAATATCGAAGCAAAATATTCAGAAATAAAAAATGGCGAATGAATGCCTGAAAATGGAACGTAAATTGTATTTATAGTGCCGTGTAGTGCGCACCGTCGTCTGTTTCGCAGCCGATAATTGCTCGTTCAATGCCACCGCATGGAAATTACTTTTCTGTCCTCACTCAACAATTCAAGCAGCCACCTCATTTATTCCGCCCATAAACAACTTTTTTTAATTTTATTTTTAAAAAATATATATATATATTGAACAAATAAATAAGAATCGATTAAAAATGTGAGTTTTTATGATTTTTTTAGAAAACTTTATTAACATGAATAACTAGAATTTATATCTACAAAAAAATAAATTTTATCTATTTTACTTTTATATGTATATATGAACATTGTGTTTCTCAAACATACACAATAAATTATGAATAAAATATATGTAAATGTGATAATGATAAATCACAAGTAAAATATGATGATAAAGTGGATAAAAATAGGTCACTGGATAATAATTGAATTAATGAATCATTAATATTGTAGTCTAGTGATTAGTTGATGGACATCCAATTTACAAATTGTTTATTACTTGCTTTTGTGACATTGATTTTTTTAAAAGAAATTAATAAATAAAAAAATATAACTATTGAATATTTTAGCCGTTTTGAGGTAAAATTTATATACAAGTGACCGCCAAAGTAAATTTACCATGATGTTGAGATTTGTTTGAAAGAAAATAAATTAAACATGTTGAAGGGATTTTGGTCGAATAATTAAATTTTTAATATCTATTTTTTATAATTTTTGTCTTTTTGTGTGGAAATTTGTTTTATAACTAAGTTTCTTTGTATCATACACATCATATCATGTGGTTGAGATATATAAGCACATTGTAAATGTACATATATCTATTATATTTGAAAACATAAAATATAAGAAAAATTATAAAAAAAGTGTGAATTACCACACTTTCAAAAATTACAGACGTAATTACTAAATTTCGTAATTTTTAGGCTTCTTCAGTTTAGGAATTATTTTGTGAGTAAGCAGTTTTTCAATCGAATTCTGATTTACTTTTATCTAATTACTTACTCACTTCAAAACGAAACTAATCTAACCCTACTAACCTCATGTTACCCCAACTCGCCAAACTCAAATACAGACAAGCATTCGATGTTGTCTCTCCACCACCGACAAAGATACTTTGCAACTTCACTTCCAATGAAACTTTTATTTGGTCAGAGGCTATGTTCTTAATGTTTCGATTTAGGGGGTGGTGAATGTTAAAAAGTTTTTCGGTGAATGGGCCAGTATCAAAGAGTTTCAAACAAAAATCAATCGCAATGTGGTTTTGGTTGTAACTGTTTAACGACATGTCAATATCCTGCATATGCAGATTCTAATGTCAAAGATGGGCAGAAGAGTGAAATTGGAACTGCACTTTGGGGTATTTTGTGTATGATCTCGTTCAACTTTTTGTGGATTGTAAACAAATTGGAGCCAAACAAGTTATCTCCGTTCGACTTAAAAGCATACTTAGGGAGCATAGAAGCACAGGCTTCATGTATAGAAAATTATCAAATGCTGATCTGGAATTTATTTCTAAGTTTACTATAGAAACATATTTTCATGATGAAATGAAATGTTGAATGAGGGAATGCATTTGAGATTTATCTTGATTATTGTGGAATTGTTTATACATCTGAAAATAATGAAGACATGTCATTTGAAGGGAAGTCGATGGTAGCGCTACACATGAGAGAGAAACAAATGAAGGGTCGCAGTTTGGGGTACTTGTATCCTCTTTTGAAGAGGATAATAAAGGAAATCAATCAGAGACTAATTCAGACTTCAACATTGAATACGATGATAAATTAAAAGACTTTGATCATCTAGAAATGGAGGATGATCAAAATGATTTGTTAGAAGGAGACTGATGAAGCTATTATTGTCTGTAGAAGTTTGGTCAGTAAGTTGAATGACATGGGTGTTAGTGGAGGGCCTGATTTAGGAGATAAGGGATCAAATGAGTCAGAATCAGATCATCTCTCTATCAGACATAGTTTGAGTGACACGGAAAAACAAGAAGACAGAGTGATACCCATATTTCAATGAGAGTCTTGGTTACATGTATGACTTTGAGCTAGTGAAAGGCATGCAATTCATAAATTATGAAGATTTCTAAGTACTAGACGGTAAGAAAAAGATTTGACTATGACTTTGTGAATTGTAAAAGGTGTCGGGTATAAGCTCCATGGTGAGTCAAGCCATGTCCATAGAGAACTAGCGCCTTGTGGCACAAATTTAGTGGTGGTACAAATTAAAGTTTTGAGGTCTCATAAAAACTGTCAGAGAAATATGAATTATAAAAAGGTGTTTGCAAACTTTCTTGCTGAAGATTATCTATATTTACTTAAGGATAGCCCAAAATGAAAAGTTAAAGTAATGAAAAAGTGAGAAAGTATATATCTTGCTTTATATGTAATTGTGTAAAAAAATTTGTTGCGAAGACCATTGCTAGAAAGATTGGAGATAAATATTCATTGTTACATGAATACCGTCACACATTTAGCCTATATAATTATAGCACCTCAGATGAGAATCGTGCTCAGTCGATGGTACTCATTTTAAAAGAGTTTGCATTTGTTTGAATGCGTGCAAAAGGAAATTTCTTAATGGATGGAGACCAATAATAAATCTGAACACATGTCACGTGAAAAGTAAATTTATTGCACAGATTCTTTTGGCCGTGGAGGGGATGTAAATGATAATATATTCCTTATAGCCCATTTCAGAAGTGAAGCAGAGACAAAAGGTATGTGAAACTCAATGAAGTGTGATGCATTTATAGACAAGCCTTTGAAATTTCAGAATGAGAGTTCGAAGTAGGGGTTATATGTTGTCAATTAGGCTATCGGTTATGTGGATGTAAAACTTAGGACCTGACTGGTTACCGTCTGTACATCATAGTTATCACGTCGTTACGGTGAGTCACGACGCTAGTGTCCTGCCTTGACGACTTGTCGATATGGAGGAAGACTAGTCGTCTTAAGTCGATAAGTCATTTTTATGAGTATTTAGTCCGTGTATTGTTAAAATTAATAAATTATGACTAAATTTTGACATCTTACTTCTTAAAATCAATTTATACAACATTATAAAAACTTTGGGGTTCAATTGTATTGTTTTAAATTTGAATTTAATAATTAAGATCAATTTACATCATAATTTAAAACTGATAGGGGTCAAAATTGTATTTTCTTAATACTATAAAAAACCAAATTGAATGAAAAATTACTTCTCTTTCTTCTCCGAATACCCTAATCCATCAACCCCGACTCCTTCGACTGCAAGTCGTCCGATGCACGATGAAATTCCGGCATCGTCAAATTGATTATTGTAATATCAATCGATTTATGAGACAAAATGATCAAGTCTATGACAAAACGCATTTAATTTCAGTGAAAAATATCAGATCGAGCTCGACGGATCGTGAATTTTATGGCGTCGGACGACAGGCGGCCTAAAAACCGCCATGACGCCAAGGCGTCGCCTTAATAACCATGTTGTGCATGCATGTTCTGACATCACACGCATTGAGGGAAATTCACAACTCCTATATTCATCAAAGTTATAACAAAATCACTTTCATGCAAACTTATCAATACTTTGTGGAGCCAACTTCGGAAGTAATTAAGTGACCTCTTATTACACATATACTCCCTCCTTAGTGTAGAAGGAAGCCTGGTAGACCTAGATTAACAAAACATCGACAAGTAAATGAACGCATGAGTCCACACGTCAAGAGCAAAGTGTGGCAGATCATTACATGTGGTAGGTGTAAAAGAGAGGGCCTCAAAAGTGAAGATGTCATCTTAATGTAGTTGATACAAAGATGAAAGGTTTTACAAAGACATATGCTGAACGAATGGCAGATATCGTCATGAATGAAAGAAAAAAACAAGTGACAAATGTAGATGTTCGAGCTAAGACTCCTAGGCGGATTAAAAAGAAATACCCTCTTTGAGCAGTAAGAAAAGCCAATTGTTGAAATTTTAATTATCAATAATATTATGTCAAAATTATTTAATTTTTAAATATCAGCCCTAATTTGCACTATGCTAGTGAAAAGAATAATAAGTGATAGTGTGCATGTCATATGATGAGTATCTGACTAGGGTCACTTAGAGAATCATTATTGTGGCCAATGTATATATAAAATCAACAAACCTATTTATACTTACTCATTGAGTCGAAGCTCCAAGAACAAAATAAATCTTATCAATCGAAGATACGACAACCATTGACCAAATCAAAGTTTCGTTAAATTTGGAGTTGTGATGTATCATTGTTGACGATGGAGAGACAACACTGAATGTTTATCTGCATTTGAGTCATATGGATTGGGCCAACAAAAGGTTAGTAGGATTAATTAGTTTTGTTTGAAAATGCGCTAGTAGTCATATAAAAGTGAATCCGGACTTGATTAAAAATTGCTTACTTATGAAATAGTTCGATCAAAGAAATTCAGAAATTATGAAATTTGATAATTGCGCACGATAGTTGCTTAATTTTGTTTCTAATGCTTTTTGCAGTTTTCCATAAAAAATAGAGCGAAACAAAATTAATTCAGCTAATGTAATAAATATTATAATAATTTTTTTAAAGAAAAAATCAGCTAATTTAGACACAATTGAAAGAATTGTAAATCGGATGAAATTATTGGAAACAAAAAATAAAGAGAAAAGTGAAATGAATAATTAAAAATAAAAGAGAAAATGGCGCGCCCAAAATCACAACGGAAACGTTAAATAACTGCTTTCTTCTCAATCATACAAACCGTTATATAAACCGCTCATCATCATCACTGCCAAATGCGAATCATTCTCTGGAGTCTCTGAGTAGACAGAAATTCGGATAAAGTCGATTGCTTTCCGTTGATTCTCGCAACCGGCGATCTTCAATTTTGCGGCTAGTTGGTGGGATGGACGCTCACGGAGTTTCTGCGTTTCTGCCTCGGTTTGCTGCTGGTGACGCTACATGGCCTACGATCAGAGCATGCAATCGGTATGGCGTCGTTCTCGATCTTCCTTGCTTAAGCTGTACGATGTTGTCTGGTTTGGCAGACGGCAGCTTGTTTTAAGGCACAAGCGTATTGGGAAGCCCACCCCGGAATGCGGTTTTTTTCTCACTCAGATCTCAACAGATATTTCTGCTTAAGCTGGTTAAGGTTTCTACAAGAATGTTGAACTCAATCAGTCTGCTTCCTTATCATCTTGTAGGCACAACACCGCTCATAAGGTGAAGTTTACTGAACAAGTAAGTTCATATCAGAACCAAATAATTTCTTACAGTCCTAACTGGTGACTTTCCGGAACTTGCACAGTCGCATCATAAGATTTTTTATTTTATTTTTTCTGTGTAGGAGTTTCTTGGGATGAAAAGGCGGTATTCTGGGCAGGAAGGGAACTTGCTGAAGTACTTCTGTCTGGTTGCGGTAGATATCTGCTGCACCAAACTGCCTGCATCAATTTTTTCTTTCTGATTTTTACGCCAGAAGTTGACAGAATTAGTTCTTATTTCGAAACTGTGCGAATATGGCTTGTTAAATCATATTGTTTCTGAATTCCCAGGTCAAGAAGGAAGACAAGAACAGGAGAATAAATGTGGTGAAAAGCATCGTGGGCACGCTCGAACTCAGCATCGACGGTGTTTCACCGGAGAAACGGATCCCGGGGTACGCCTGAACGTATAACAGTCTTGTTTTGTGAAAAAGAAATGCCTGTGATTCGCGTAAAGCCGTTCCCTGAAAATGTGCAGGAGATCAGAAGCTCGACTGGCCTTGTCGCTGCTCCAGAGCCACCGGATGCAGACAGATATGCATACATTTCAAACGTCATCGTGGCAAAATATGCGAGGCGCCGGGGAATAGCGACCAATATGATTTACCTGGCGGCAGATGTTGCCGGCTCCACTGGTGACATACTAAAAGAGCTCAACTTCTTGTGCTTTATAATTTTGTTGGAACTTATTAAACATGGATGCTTACACTTCTTTTTTTGCTTGGCTGATCGGACAGGAATGAATAAGCTTCTAGTACATGTAAATGCCGCCAACACGCCTGCTCGGGACCTGTACAGGAAGTGTGGGTTTAAGGTAGGATGTCCTCCGGCAATGTTTTGTTATCACTTGCGTGTGTAACTTCTGACTGAAATTGTGGTGTAGTTTTTCGACACAGCTTCGCCTCAGCCTTCTGAAGATAATACGCTTCTCATGTGCATGGAGCTGGACTGATGGAGAGTGCAACTGCCAGCTTCAGCTTTGATTTTTCCACAGTTTTCGAAACATCTCTCTCAATCAGCCATGTATAGGGAGTAGGGATACAGTAGACAAATGGCTTTCCAGACTTCCTCGTACAAGTTGTTCGTCGAACCCAACTATTCTAGCTTTCTCAACTGCTATTTCCCCGGATAAAAGAAAGTAGCTAAATGCTATTGCACAAAGAGAGCCTATTATGTCTGTGAATCAGTATAACGCCGACGGTGGTAGTTGTCAGCGGAGCAACGGAAAAACATGGTCCTCCCTGGCAAGTGAAGTCTGAAAAAGGTAACTTCCTTGATAACCCACGAGCGCATCAACGGTGTTGTTGAAGATCGCGAGCTACAAACATGTCAGAATGAAGCAGAACTCGTTCTTCGGAGTTGGTACTTTTTTTCTTTGTGTGGGTCGTAAGGCAGCATGCTATCCAGTTGCTTCAAATTGAACATAACAAACAATCAAACAAACACATCCTCTTAGAGGACAGTTCTGAATATGGTTTATAAAGGCCACTAACTATACATGTGCTCCTTCTGTCCACTTTTATCTGTTACTTAACCGAAATTGTTAGTCACTTTACAATTTCCATACGTATTTAACATCGATAACTACCTTAAAACATCCAACATTACTCATTTCATTATCATAACCAATAAAAAAATCATTCTACACCAATAATAATCTACCAATTTTACTTTTTACGTGAAAATTAAAGAAAAAACATTAAACATTCTACACCAATTTGTGAAATGTTGCAGGCTCAAGTGTAGTTTGAATTAATAACACGGAGGTGAGACTTTACAAAATAAGCTTAGGATTAATCTGAAGCTTCTCACTCATCTTTTGGTTGCTACTTGTCCATAATTTCTAGATATAAGATCGGAGAATCATTCCAGCTGCGAATGTCAAATGTCTCTCACACTTACACGAAGGCTGGCAAGAATCGGAATACTTTTTCTTCGTTTTTGTTTTTTAAGTATTCATAACAAGAACATCTAAACGGTAAACCATTTCACAGTAAATCACACATTTACGGAAAAAGTAGAGTGCATACCTTATCCCTTTTTAATCTCAAGTTCTTCTCTTCTAAAACGGAAACTCTTGTCACCAGCTCGTTATAGTAAGCCTGTGTTGACAGAATATTATTAAGACTAAAGCCTTAAGAATAAAAAAAAAATTGTTAATAAATCTAATTTAAAATTAAAACTTCCAAAAAAGATACACCTGTTTTCTAGCCCTGGAACGTGCAGCGGATTCTCTGTTCTTGATCTTCCTCCTTATCCTTCTCTCTACAGACCTATCTAATTGATCTACGGCACCTCTTTTACTACCCGGAGTTGGTGTGTCAGACATAGTATCGATGGAAGGAGATCGAGACAACTCCATCTGACTTCCAAAGTTTTGCGTTGCAGGACCATCGAATAAATCCAACTCGGTTCCTTGACCAAAGTTGGCTTCAACAAACATGCCAGCTTTAACCAAGAAGTCCTCCAAAGTCAGCTCACCAAATGTAGCTTCGTTTTCGATTTTTATCTCCTGCCCTAATATCTTCTTCTGCCCTAGCTGAACGTCTCTCCAAATCTCATCGACTGTCTTTCCCCTCAAGGCCCTGGCCATAGTTAAACCAGCTTGATGCTGCATGGACGTCGCTGAAGAGCTATTTCCCTCACCAGTTGCATCTCTAGCGTGATGTGATTCAGCTAGCCGAATGTGATTTAGCAACTCTTTGAGGCTCATATCTCCCACCGGCTTGCCCAAGGCCCGAAACCTCTTATTGAGCTCATCGAAGGTGAGATTATACCATGAATTTTGCCTCGCTGGCTGCTGCCTGTGAGATTGTTGATCACCTCCTTGCAAACCCATCATCTGAATCCCCATCCACCGACTTTTACCATGGAAATCCTACCATTGAATCACTCACAACCAAATAATGCATACCATTATCTCCTACCCAGCACGCATTCACTAGTCAGTGTCCTACAAGCACATCCAAACCACAACATTCATCAAGAGTCAACATTAAAGAAAACCACAGACCGAAAAATGGAAATATTCAGCCAACAAATACATGGTCATTTCCGCCATGAGTCCATATAAAAAGCTAAATGAAAGACCGAAAAAAAATTGAAAAGAACTTCAATCAAATCTCTAATATCAGAATATATTTTTTTTCAAAACTCTCATTTTTCCTTCGTTGTCTATCATTTATATCCCGCCCTTGGTTTTTTATCCATTTTACCCTACTTTTTTTTCGTTGTTTTAAACAATGAGGATGATAGGCATCTTCGCTGATTAAAACACAGAAACTTACACGTGGCCCTCCCTTACCCTGTCACCCACCTACATGGCTTCCACGTCAGTCTTTGTTGTTTGTATCAACGAAGATGCTTATCATTTTCGTTGTCTCAAACTACAAACTTTGCACTAATAGTCTTCGCAATTTTAAACAACGGAGATGGCAGCCATCTTTGCTGACACAAACAATGAAAGACTGACAACCACGTAGATGGATGATAGGGCCAGGGAGGGGCACGTGTAAGCTCGCTGATGCCTATCACCTTCGTTGTTTACAACAATGAAGATCTAAAAAGTGGGGTAAAATGGATAAAAAATCATGGGCGGGCGTATAAATGATACACAACGCAGGAAAAAAGACTTTGAAGAAAAATCAATATCAGCTTATTCCGACTATCATCTGGAACACTGGCCAAGTGGGGCAATCAAATGTAATCCCTCCTATTTTCTCACCATTTTTTAAATTGGAAGAAATGGAAAGTGTCAACATTTCCTAACAGACGAAACATCTCAATGATAAACAATGGAATCAAACGCCCAAAGCAAATCAAAATCAAAACAACAACAACAACAAAAAAACCCTAGATGACGCGCTTATCTCACTACAGCCAGAAACCCCACATAGAATATATGCCAAGGCGAAAATAATCGCTGAAATTTCAACACCAGAGAACACAGCGGACGCCATGGATCGTGATGACTGAAATAAATAATAATAATAATTAGTCAAAATCACCTGAGAAAACGACTACCTAATTGAGCATAGGGGAATCGGATCGGAAAGGGCGATAGGTTCGAGAAAGTGGGCCGTTGAGGTTGAAGCTTGGTGTTGGTCGTGGCGGTGGTGACGGTCGGATGATGACGTCGTTGGTTGTTGGAGTTGGGATCGCGTATCTACGACACACCAAACACAGATGTGAAGATCCTATCTAATCTAATCTCCACCTTAATCTCTTATCTTACGATTAAAATAAATCAATTGATAGGTAAATTATAAAATATATATTTAATTATTTTGACATGATTTATTTATGAGAAAAAAATAAAATATTTTTACACAGGGAAGTAAAAATATCAAAAAGTTTTCTTATTTTTTAGTTTATATTGATAAGACGGTACTGATATTATTGAAAAATAAAATATAATAAGAAATATCAGAAATAAATTGATCTTTCATGTTCTATTCATTTCCATATGATTATAAAAATTACTTTGTTTCTGTCACTATGAAGTAAATAAAATAGATATGAAAAATATGAGTTTTGATCCAAAACTGTCGAGTAATTAAAAATTATGGCTGTTTTTTTTTTTGTCCGGATCACTCATCCCTCCTTGATAGTAGCGTTGTGGTCATCTCATTCGCTACCTATAGTATATCTAAATTCAAAGCGGAGGGTTCGAACATATTACCTTAAAGTTGTTAGACAATTTTCAAGTCCACTAGACCAACACCATATTGGTTGCCCTTATGGACTTGATAGTATAATCTCACTCTCAAAAACTCTATCAGCCCAAACCACGAATAAAGTGTTGGCCAAGCGGCTAGGAGTATTGTATAATGTCTAACATTCTCAAGATCCGATCCTAAGCTCGAATCTTGGTGGTAGAGGTGCGCTTGAGCTAGCTCACAATGATTGTAAGCATT
>NQLW01000011.1:6083962-6155486 GCA_002312845.1 Kalanchoe fedtschenkoi
CCAAACTCTTCCGCTTGATTTTTTTTGAGTATCGGCATATAATATAAATTTTTATAAATAAGGTTAATATAATTCACTTTTTGTAATAAATTTTGCAAAGACTTAAATCTTTTAATTTATACTGATTATAAATAGTTATTTTATTCAATAGAAGATTCTAACTATTTTTACATCATAATTACATCATTATAGTAAACATCTTCACATTTTATTCACTTCGAGCAAATCGCTCTATTGCCAATTTATCAGTCTATTTTATTTGTAAAAAATGCTAAAACACTATTTATTTTTTAAAAAAATTCATCTATTTTTCATCTTACTCTTAATTTAATTTTCCATCTTCAACTTTCCGTCAACCAAACAAAAGATTTCATCTGAATTTTCCCTAAACCAAACACGGCCTAAAAGACTTAATATTCAGGAAACTTAAAGCTCAACTTAAACTTTTAAAGTAAACCAAACATGAAATCTCAAGATAGGCCTGTACTGACTGAAGTTCAGATGCCTACTTCCCTCAGTGTGTAGAACATAAAATCGAGCCGGAGAACAGATGAAAAAAAAAACTCAAAACGCCAAATTAGTAAATAGGAATCCTATGGGAAAAATGTGATTTATTGACAATGATGATACAGCAGGTACTACACCGCTTGTTGCCCCAAATGAAGAATAAATAGTTTATTTTCGAGTCACAAGTGTCTCATCTTCTACGTGCAAATATCGATTCTCTGGTCACAGAATCTGTGACATGGAAAGAGAGACCTGCACAAGTGTAACGAGAGAAACGGTCATAAATGAACAAGTGATGCTAGCTTGGATGGCCAGATCATTAGTAGACTATCCAACAGTCAATGCAGTTTCACTAAGAACTGAGCTCTAATATATAAATAACGGCAAGGTTTTAACCCTGAGTATTAAGGTTCTATTTGAAGATAGCAACGATAGATATAGGACATGCAATCAAACAACACTTTAACCATAGCTATTAACAATTATTTACATATGTATAAAACCGTAGCTAGTATATAAAGAGGATTCTACAATGACACAAAACCCTGACCAACGTTCTTTCTGATTCAGCGAGGACTAGCTAATATGAGATACTGAAGGAATTTGGTCTTAGACAGTGCATTCTACATTAAAATCATGTACAGACTCTGACATAACAAAACATCCAATATTGACTCCGAGAAGAGTGCTTGAAAGATGATACAACATGCCATTATAAGAAACCTATGGTTATTAATAACCTGATAAAATAATCATCGGCAAACTGACAGATCAAATTACAGATGTCCGAACAAGCATAAAAAGTAATGCAATTGATTAAGTTTCGCTACTAAAACTGACCACTGAGAAATTTATGGCACTGGATTAATTTTGCTCAGGTAAGCCAAAAGTGCAGGAACTGATAATGCGTGGATCTTATACATGTAAGTAGGAACTTACTCAATTTGAATGTAGGCAAGCTCGTGTCAAACTAGAAATTCAACGACAGAAAAATGATGTTTATTACATCCCCACAAAGAGAATTTACAACTTGGGAGTATAATGCTGCATTTGTTTATCAGTAGGAGAGAGAAAAAAAAGAGTAAGAGGAATGATGCAACAAATAAAAAGGTATAACTTACTTAGCGCCCAAAATTGAAGTTTCCAAGTCCAGCACCAGAAGTGGGCATCAAGTCTTTAGCATTTGAAGAAGATTGGCCGACTCGAGAGCCTTGGAAAGCTCCTGACCCTTGCAATGCTTCCTGAGAGCCATAAATAGTTATCACACTTGGGCTGACTGCACTGACACCCTGCTGCATACCAAACCCAGCACTAGACCCCACTGGAGTAACAGATCCTTTGTCAACACCCTGAGCTATTCCACCCATAAAATTAGTAGGGAACCCCGCCTGACCCAGAGCGCCACTCATCCCCAAAAAAGGATTCATAACGGCTAATCCTGGATTCTGATTAAGATAAAAAGCACCCGCACCAAGTAATGCAGGATTGAAACCATAGGGATATGAAGGAATAACTGTATTCCCAGGCGCACTTGAACCTAACAAGGTACCCACATCCACATTCTCAACAGTAATACCAGCATTCTGGTTACCCTTGCTAAACTTCCCTTCTCTAGCTACTGAGCATTCCAACTTCAACCCTTCGAAATTCTTAATTGGTTCCTCTAAGGCCTTCTTAATTCCATCCACAGTCTTGTAAACAAATATAGCGTAACCCCTAAGCTTACCTGTTGCCTTGTCCACCCCAAGCGGCCCTTGCTCAATCTCCCCAAACAAAGAAAAGAAGTTTCTCAGCCTCTCCACACTCACCTGGGGCCCAACATTCTTCACATGGAGCTTCCTGCTAGCCATATCAGAGAATGCAAAGCCACTTACACCTGTATTCACATTCAAATTGGCAGCTGTTCCACTTCCATTTGAATTTGCATTGGCAGGTGGCCCAGCAGCAGCCAACTGACAAGCAGTCATTCTCCCACCAATCATTTTCTGCGGCTGCTTCAACGCCTTAACCGCACCAGACCGCGTCTTGAACAACACAAAGCCATAACCTTTCGACTTCCCCGTAACCTTATCCGTCACAACTCTGCACTCTTCAATCTTCCCGAATTGCTTGAACGCAGCCGATACGTGCTCACTCGTGGCATCCCAGCTCAGCCCGTGGACGAAGATCTTCCTATGCACCGGATCCGCCTCCGCCGAATCCACGATCTGCTTGAATATTGATGGATTCGACGACGCAGCTTCCTTCAGAATCTCAATCAGCTTCTCCTTTCCGAACGGCTGGAGCAGATTGCGTATGTGCTCTTTCTTCGACTCGTCGTCCTGTTTCTCCTCCTCTTCACTCGATTCCTTTTCATCTGCAACCTCCTCCTCTTCTTCTTCCTCAGACGATTCCTCCTCCTCCTCCTCTTCCTCTTCCTCTTCTTCTTCCTCCTCTTCTTCGTCCGTTTCCTCTTCCACTTCAATCACATCAGGCGCCATCTGCTTCATCAACTCATCGTGAGATGCCTTCCTCTTTCCCGCCATCGAATCCGTCCGATGAAATTTCAACAATCGAAAGGGGAAGCTTCGCCGGCCGAATTGTCCTCGCTAGGGTTCCAGCGCAAATTCTGATGTCAAACTCTCAATCCGTCACTTCGCACGTATGGCCGATAGCGACGATGGAAGAAGAAGAGAATGAGACTTTCTTCCGCGTGGGCTTTCGATTTTTCTTGGGCCTGAGCCCAACAGTTTATCCAGCCCAATAACAACGTACAAATAAAATGCATGGAGGCAAAAATTTTGGCTTCATGCAAGATTGAACCCCTTTGTTAACATGCAAAGATGTGAAATAACAGCAGCCAAAAACTCATGGGACTATTTCGGAAGATTCAGGAATCTTAAGGTGTGTTCTGGCGTAGTCTGGCGGAATTATCATAAACCCAGAAAAAAGGTGAAGGCTTAATTTAGCCAACGTCCAGTACTCCTGCTTAATATTTAAAGCCTATGTTCCACAGCAGATGCCAAAAAACTAGATGTACTCTAACAGAAGAACTTAATGTGTCACATTCTTATGCAGCATTAGGAGCTGAGGGACGGGAGGTGCCGGCATCCTGCAGTGGCCGGAGGTTGATCAGAGCTGAAAACGTACAAGCTACTGAGTAAAATCATGATGAAGACCACAATTCTGCCTCGGCTGCAACTTGTGTGAATCTATAAGAAGCTACCCACATCAAGTTCAACAAGCGTACACGGGTCAGGAATTTTGAAGTTGTTCAATACCTGTTGCCAACAGAAAAAAATATTGGATGATTGCAACAACCACGAAATGCAATATTCACCAGTGGGACATGTGACCTTTATGACGAAATGTATTGGAAAAGGGAAATATAAAAGATGGTCCAATGGAGCACTTATCGAGAAAGTGACTTCAACGGCGAACTTCACCAGTTTATCAATATGACATACCTCCGGGTGCACAATGCCAAATTTCCCTATCGGCTTCCCTTTATATATTACACTTGCTTGTCTTCCAGGGAGAAACTCGGAGTCCTTCAGTAAACACCGTTTGAATAATCAAGGCAAAATTCCATCCGTAAGTACAAAAGAGAAAAAAAAGACAGCCAACCAACTACACCTACATTTGAAAGCTTCAAATAGTAGCCGGATTCATCCTCGGGAAGAACAAAAGGAGCCCCAATTTTCTCCATGATCCTATCCACTAATCCATGAATCGCCTGTGGGATAATATACAAGCAACATTATAAGGTTGGCCGTAAATGGTTATTTTGACAGTGTAAATTTTTAGCTAGCAGATTGAAAGGGTAACTATATAGAAAACATAGGAAGGTTTTAATGCGAAACAGAAATGTTTTAAACTTAAAATTACCTCAAATCCGGAATGGGAGTTACAATAAAGTGCTGCTAGGCGTCGGTGATTTCTAGCGCCAACATCTTTCTCTTCATCCAATAAAGCTATATCACCTATTTCAAATATCTGTATAACAAGTGTTGAGACTTGAATGACGTTGATGATAAGTTCCCGGATTTCTAAAGCACATTGATCAAATGAGAAGGCCTTATCACATCCACAACTTCAAAACCGATGTTAACTAAATAACCAGATGAGTTTCTATCCAGCATACCACAGATATTTAGCAGTTAACACATTACTGCTGAGTGAGAAACAAGGAGAAAAACAAACAGGATATTATAAGCTAGCATCTGCAAGATACCTTAATCGGTTTTGGTTGGTCTTTGTGGTGTCCAGTGGTTTTCAACAAACCTGGGATAAGGCTAGTACGAACTATCTGTCAAAAACGAAATATTAAAGAAACACATGATAATAATAAATTAAAGGGAAAAGTACGAAAAAGGAGTGCGTACTATCACCACTTGCAAATTTAAGGCATTACTATCCCCAATTTGCAATTTTAAGGTATTTCTTTTTTGGCCCCCCATCTGTAATAACACTAACTTCAATTACATCCACTATATTTTTATTATTTTCAAATCAATCCAGCCACAAGATTAGGGAGAAATAGAACCGTTATTGTGTTAAATACACTTTTGTGGCATCTTCAAACTACTTCCTTTTGTGATTTGCAAGTCATCTTTTGGGTGATATGTATCGTAAAAGTCTCACTCTCACTGTTTTGTAATACATTGAATTTCACAGGAAGTGTTTATCGATTTATATGGTTCAATTACACAATTATGGTATTCGCATGAAGTGTGGTAATAATAATTTTGAAAATTAGTGGGGTAAAATTGATGGATCAAATGTTATTAAGGTAGGGGACTGATTTGAAAATAATAAAAATATAGTGGATGTAATTGAAGTTATTGTTATTACAAATGGGGGGCCAAAAAAAATACCTTAGAATTGCAAATTGGGGATAGTAATGCCTTAAATTTGCAAGTGGTGATAGTACGCACCCCCTTTTCGTACTTTTCCCTAAATTAAATAAAGGATGCAATGTGTGTGTACTTGCAGCAAGCAGATATCACAGTGTCTCTCTCAATGGTTCCATAATACTGACATACTGTCTGAGAGTGTTACTACAAGTCAAGGGAACAAACCTCTACATCAGCAGAACGAGGATTATCAATTTTAACCGCAGTTGACTGGTCATTTTCTCGGTTCAACATGGAAAAATTTTCCTTGCGCGATCCTAAAATAAAGGTTAGAACTTGAGTATATCCTTCCATTGCAATCTGAAAGAGTTATAAAACAACCAATTAAACAGGAATGTTAAAATCACAGACATGTCACAAGAATCTTATCTAATTTGGAATAAACAATATGTGTAAAAAAAAACTACTATGAATAGAGTAGTAAGCATTATATGACTTGGTTACAAAAATTCTGCAGCGAAGCAATCCCATGCCAAGAAGAAAATATCAGCGCCCAAAAAAGGACTCAAAGCCATGTGCCAGAGTCCCAGACAACATAACATCTCATAGTAATAAGTAAATACGAAATTTGGCTTGATCAGTAGTTCTAGAAATCTTCAAGTCAAACTTCTAATGGCAAAATGACTACATTTTAAGAGTTCTAGATGAAAGTTTGGAGGAATTCACCAAGACTAAACACGAACACTGCAACTGGCTATCAGTTCTGAGCTAAAAAAGGGCATAACATCAAAAGGGTCATAACCTCGGAATTCAAAATTTATTGGAAAAAGAAAACCAATGAGAAAAACATTTCATTAACAAAGTAATGGAGTGAAGATCATCAAAACAATGTTAGAGGAACCCACAAAGCTCTGTTGTGTGTTGTCATTGTCTAGCTCCTGTAAGTAGTCACTACCAGATATCCATAAACAAACAACTTGTCCTCATTAAAGCACTTAACTACAACATTAGTTTCTAAAAAGCCATATGGATTGGCCGGCCGCTGCCAAGATAGAGATAAAGTAAAAAAAAAATTGAAGAAGAAAACATCAGTTATCAAAAAGGTGCTATAATAGACAAAATTACTGAGTACCTCTAACGCAATAAGATCACTCAGCTCGTTGAGAGGTAACGGCTTCAATGATGCAGGGATTCTTGTTGGAATCTCATTGAATCCATAAGCAATGGCAACATCCTGGAAAAACAGAAGATGCCCAGAGAATCTGAGTATGAAAAAAGCATTCGCTGTATGAGGTACTAAATCACTCCATCACAACATGCAAATAACTCAATACCTCCATTACATCACAAGCATGGATGACATCACTCCTAGTTGGAGGTACAGAAACACTAAAACCGCAGCTCCCATCTTTCAATGTTGAATGCTTGGCACTCAGTTGCATTTTGTTCAAGAGATTAATGACCTGGAAGAAAGGAGCGTTTTTTCTAGTGATTAACAATCATTCAAGCATGACCAAAAAGGTCGCGAGCACGAGACAAAGAGCATCCTTAACTGGAATCTAATTGATGATAGCAGTGTCTACCTGGTCTGCCTCTAAAGATACTCCAATTGCACCATTAATGTAAGAAAGAGAAACATCCATATCGTAAACTGATAAGTCAGGGCATACGTATGATCTTCCATCAGAATACACCACTTTGACTGGCTCAACCTCAAATTTATTTTTGCAATACACTGAAAATGCAGTGACCTGAGAAAAAGAACACTATTTATTAATTGATGGTGATATATATTCACACATCTTCTTTCAGGGTTTATGACAAACTTAGTCATCATGGGACATAGCCACAACTTTTAAAGTGAGCAAGCCAGCCCTTAGATTATGATACAACATGATTTCATACATGCATGTGTGCTCAAATGTCCTCCATAGCATAGCTGTTTATCTTCATCATCTCTTGTTACTTTAAGTTTAGTTTGTGTTGAGTGATGATCCTTATATCTCCTTTAGTATTCCCCGAAATATAAGCATGATGTCTGACAAAACTTTTCACTAAGTTTTAATACAGTTAATTCTTAGCTTACTAAGCAATCCTTTTAAGCCCAATACTAAACAACAAGATGCGTATCAGGATAAATGTGAGGAGTTCACAATAGAAGAAGTTTTACATCTTCCATATTACCAAAAAAAAGTAGAATTTGATATACTAATTTCAGTTCCCTTTTACCATTGTGTTCAAAACAATCTTGGCCTTCGTGAAATCAGTGGCTGTGCATTCAATGAAAACATTCTTCGTATCCAGTGTAATAGCTGAATGTGCACCATTAATAATCGGAGGTAGAGATAAAACAGTCCTATGATAAAAAGTGAATTTAAATCCATGTGTCAAAGGCTGACAATAAAAGCTTATCATACATTCTTGCCAGCAACTTGTAAACATAACATTTTCCCATAAGCGTAGAGGGAGTGGCAAGCAAGCATACAAATGTCTCGATCAAGGACATACGGAAACATACAATGGTACACAATGAGACATTGGATTAAGAACCAAAATGAAATATGAATAGAAAGTATAACCTGAGTATGAAAAAAAATACAGCCTTTGGAAACAAATTTTTGGGTGCACCAAAATTGTACAAATTAAGGATAAACAGTAACCACAAAAGCCCTATATGAAGATTGTGATACCTTTTGCAGTCGTATATGACTGGAAATACCGGAGAGTTCTCAATTATGTGTAAGAACTTATTGAGTTTCAGATCGGACTGCAAAACACTCATTCAAAAGATTTGTCTCATTATGAGCCCAAACAGAGAGAGCTCTAATGTATAAAAAAGATCAGCTGTTAATTAGAAAGTATTCTAACATCAACAAAATCAAAGACCAATGAGGTACTTACTTTGTAAAACTCCATCAACTCATCAGCTCTAAATTCTTTTTCCTACAAAATGTGAGCGTAAATTTACTAACAGATAGTGTTGGGAGCTTTTCTTGCAAGATTTTTGGTATGAAGTATGAATGCTGATTTAATGCTGAGAATCTTTCCGTAAAGAAAAGTTATAACTCGAACAATATAGGAGAAACTCAGCTAAGAAAAACAACAATGAAATCTAGCTTACAAACTAGTCACGCTAGTTAAAAATCTGCTATTTTATTTAGATTGCTAATGAGTCGAAGCCATGCCATGACTGATCAGCAGATGCAGACAGCTAACCACCATCCAAATCTCAGTATAAAACACTAGATATGAATTACATCATCTGCAATCAATTAAATGCAGAAAATACCTGTTTCAATGGAACAAACTTGATATCTTTAGGAGGCAAAGCCTGGATAACATTTTAAAAAAAAGTAAGAAGACAGTTGTACACTCTAAATCACTGAGCAGGTTTATAGAAAGCATGAACATATGGAAAAAGATTTATTTTTATTACTAAGTCCAACCTATATAAGATACCCACAAAGGGGCACATCTATCAGCCCACAAGGTGACATTAGAACCCATAACAGGCGAACAAAATGAGCTCATGTAGGACCAACAATACATCCCATAGAGGGACCGTTGTTTGGTATTTGGTAAAAGAGTTGATTAGCCCACCTCATATGAGAAAGGACCTTTTATAGTGTCCAAATCATGTGTTCCAATAGCCACAAGAGTTCTTCGCCTGTAAATGATGCACAAGGTGGGAGAAAATTACAATAAAACCTTTAGGTACAACATTCAGCTGTCTTAGGTTCTGATGTCTTGTATATTAACTAATGGAAATATAAATGTTTCACTATGAATGAATGCCCCTTTAAACAGCGACCAACGTGAATGTTCAAACAAGTGCAATTTGAGGAAACAACATTACCGGCATATGTTCTGATGAAGCCTGTCCTGGAGATCGATGAAGCTGTTATAGTTTGTTTGGTTGAAAGTCAAACCTCTTAAAACAGCACAAACAACAAATGGACGAATACATGACGTCTGCAAGTAAGAACATTAACTAATTACTGGGGTCATATATCAGTCAATATATCAACCAACAAATAAATCATGCAATCTTCTTAGAACTAACACCTCTTGCTTCACATGCATTTGAATCAGGGAATCCTTGTTAACGTTCGCCAAAGAATATGTTGGTATCTCATCTTTACCAATAAATACTCGTAAAGCTTGAGACAGTCCCTCGAGACATAGTAAATCATATCTGCGAAGCATGAGAAATGTGGAAAATTTGAGACAAAATAAAAAAAAAAATTAGACATCCGACTCAAATAACTACAACGGGTAGCAAATGAACACTCTGGGAATTAAACTGAAAAAAAAAAACAGTGATATTGAGTGAGAGATACCTATTTGCTGGGACTTCAATTTTGTATATTACTTCTTCATCTTCAGAAGCCTCTACATCCAAATGCTTTTCTTTCCTTATAATAGCTTTTTCAGTAGTCTATAGAAACCCAGCAGCAGTCAATTCGGTCAAAAACCCAAATCTCAACATACATAATTTTTTTTTTTTTACAATGAACTGAACGGTGACCAGCATACCACATCATCAAGCTCGATTCCAAACTGAAAACACAGTTCCTCGAATTCCTCCTGGGCTGAAATGTGCGGCCAAAATCAACGGTTACAAAACTAGTTGATGCCATGAATATTATTAGGGTTTAAAGACGACGAGACTCACAGTAGACTTGGCCTAGAGCTTCGTGAAGCCGATCTCTGCCCACGCTGACGGTCGGCATGGCGCGATGATTCGATTCGCGAGAATCTCGGAGGCAGCGTGGATTGCAGCTGCGAGATTTGCTATCCCTTGACGGAGCGCGGGCAAGGTTTTCCCAGAAATGGTTGTGGGCCGAGCGCGCCAGCGGTCTGCTAATCACAAACAGTTATGGGCCGGAAACTGTTGGGTCGAACCTCCGAAATAGCCTTGTGTTACCCGACGGGCCGCGGAGATAGGCCCGCAAAAATTCTTGGGTGGCGCATTTTTTCAAAATGACGTCGTCACAGTTGGATCCATTCAGTGCACCTCATCTATCGTTCCGACGGTTCGGTTCAAAAAAAATTAAAAATTGAACCAAATTATTAGTTACCCTTTTTTAAAATATGAAACTGTAAACTGAAAGATTAAAGGCACCCGTCGTCCTGGAAGGTTCGGTTCGAAAAAAATTAAAATTGAACCAAATTATTAGTCATCCCTTTTTAAAATATGAAACTGTAAACCGAATAATTTTTTAAAATTTGAAACCGAACCAACCGGGATCGAACCGATCTGGACCGGATCGGACCGAACCGAACCGACCGGTTCGGGAGCGTCACGACAGAAATCCTATTCTGTTATATATATAGATATATATAACACTGTCCGGGTGTCCATAGAACGCTCTCCGACGGTTCGGTTCGATCCGGTTTCGGGTGTTCGTACGATGATTCCAGACGGTCAGGTCCGGTTCAGTTTGGTTCGGCCAGGTTTAGTTCGGTTTGATTCGGTTCGGTTTCAAATTTTAAAAAAACGTTCGATTTACTGTTTCATATTTTAAAAAAGGGTGACAAATAATTTGATTTGATTTTTAATTTTTCTCGATCGAACCGTCGGGACGACAGGTGCCTTTACTCGTTCTTATCTATATATATAATAGAATAGGATCGTCTGGGTGTCCGTACGACGCTCTCGGTCGGTTCGGTTCAATTCGGTTCGATCCGGTCCCGGGTGTCCGTACGACTCTCCCGGGCGGTTCGGTTCGATTTGATTCGGTTCGTCCCGGTTTGGTTCGGTTTAATTCGGTTCGGTTTCAAATTTTAAAAAATTGTTCGGTTTACAGTTTCATATTTTAAAAAAGAATGACAAATAATTTGGTTCCATTTTTAATTTTTCTCGAACCGAACCGTCGGGACGACGGATGCCTTTACTCGTTCTTATATAAATAATAAAATAGAATAATACAAAAAATAAAAAATTACTTTAATTCAAACAGAAAATAAAATTAATAAATTTATGCTCATTAGCTATATATTTTTAATTACTAAGTATTAGTAAATATGATTGATTGTGTTAGTGGAGGTTCCACTGTGTGGACAGCGGGGATAGCTGTTCATTGATCAAAACTGTTTATAATTTAGTATAAAAATAATATATATTTTTAATTTTGTACCTCAATTAAGCCTAAATATATATATATATATATATATTTTATTTTTATGCCCCATTCATCTTTAAAAAAAAATAACTACCCTCAATAAAGCTTGAATTATTATATTTTAATTTTTGTATATCATTCAGTTTTAAAAAATTGTATAGCCTCAAAGTTAAATTTCTAGTTCCGTCAGTGGATTATGTACTTTTATTCAACACAAAATTAATTATATTGATCAAATAAGCATGAATTTTAATAGATAAGTTATTATATCTATTTATCAATATACACTGCACAATTTTAAAAATACATAAATATTCATCAGATTAGTTAATATATTAATCAAACAAGCTGTTATATTCATAAAAAGAAATGTTATGTCAGTTAACCCGTGCTATTTTTGTTTTTCTATTTTTTTTCTGATTCTTAATTTTTATAATAAACGTCATCATCTTGAAAACGAGAGTATATTTCTCACCACACCGGTGAGTTCAGACATCAATTGAATGGATGCCATGGGAGTTTCAGCGTCTCTTTCAGTCACCCAAACATATTCATGCTTCATTATTCTACTATTTTAATAGAAAGCAGCATGTATTAATAATTAACCTAATAATTTGATACCGTTGTTTTAAAATATGTTCGCTAGACTATTTAGGTGTCCATTACTTGTTTAACGATGTTAAAACGTCTTAGAATTTTTTTTTTTAAAAAAAACTGTCCATATTTTCAAATTGTATTTCTAATTCTATCCATCAATTACGTTAGACGTATAGTTCACCATCTAAGTAATTAATCGCTAAGGCTGTGTTTGGTTTAGGGAAAATTTAGTGGAAAGGAAAATGTGGAGGAATATTGATAAAATCCAATGTTTGGTTTAGATAAAAAATATGAGGGAAAGAAAATTATGTGAAAAATTAAGGTAAAGTAAAAGAAATTTTGAAACTTTCCACATAATTTTTCATTCTAGACCAAACAAAGGAAAATAAGATGGAATCCATGATGAATTTCACTTTCCATCAAATTTTCTTTTTCCTACAATTTTTTCTTAACCAAACACAGCCTAAATGTTCAATTCATCACCTAGCAATTTTCAAAACATTGGATGAATCCAGTCTTTATTACGAGAGTTTGAAACTCCGTGGTCGAGTGTGTATTGTACTCTACATTTAATAAGAAAATTAAAAAAATTAGAACATTGCTTATAGATTAGCATATAATGTTACCTCTTAATATCAAATTATGATAAAATCCCCATTGCATTTCTTGATTAATTCATTAAACCCAGTCATATAATACTAAACTCGAAAGTTGGAGCTTGTTGGGAAACCTGTTACCATCAAACCAGTATGCTAGATTAAGTAATTTACACATCCCGGGGCCAGCAGACTATGCCAATAGCACCTTCAAGAGACTTCAGAAGATGACCAGGCGCCCTTGCTTTGGGTATAAGATATGATGATATGTAATGTGTCCACCTATATAAGTATGAACAGTTTCTAAGAGCTCAGTCACATCCGTGCGTTATGTCATCGAGAATCCGGTTGGAGGGCAACGGGGAGGTGGGCGGAGTTTGGGATTCGTGTATGCGAAATGGGTCGTCTGGTGGGGGATCGGATGGGTGTCTGGGGTGTAAATGCAGGCGTCGCTTCATGCCAGGGGTCGAGGGAGAATAGAGGGGATGGTCTTGGAGGGTAAGGTAAGATATTATTGTTTGCTGTGGAACCATTTAGCCTGGCACCGGATGAGCTCGGGTGAGGTGGAGTGAAGAAGGAATTCTGGAAGGCTGAGCCGCGCTGACGCAGCGGACTTGAGCTCGGTGATACCGGTAAGGACATGATGGTTCTCGCATGCTCCCTGCGAAGTGAAGGGTTTATTAGTCTTCGTTTTCGGAGACTATGAGCGGGAATAAGTAAAGAAGAGGTTGATACCTGGGATTCCTCAAGCCTCTCGGGACTCTTCCTGCAGAATGTGTTGCAAAATCAACGTCATAGGAGCCTAAACTTTTTCGGTTGTACTCGAGCTGCAGTGCAGGCTGTTCGAAATCAAAAATAAATCCGCTGTCAGTAAAAGCTTTGCCAGGTTCTTTAATGACAAATACTGTCATGGTTTTCGAGCAGGATGAGCATCAAGAAATCCAGTACTATGTTGCACAGATACTAGGACAGATACATAAACGGTAGTAGTACTTGAAATATATGAGAAATGAAAATTTTTTTCTTCAAAATATTAAGAAATGGAATTCGGCCCGAAAATGGCTACTATATGTCTTAAATATCTGTGAACATTAATGGTTATTTGAAAAATTCGCAAATAATTAGATAGAACATGTAGTATTTTTATCAGAAAAAAAAATAACGGTGCATTAATTTTACAGAAATATAATTGACATCTGAACACAAAAACTCAATTAAACAAACAATTTCATGAGTGAAATTGGGACGGGAAATATTATTCTTCTTCTATACCCAAAAAAGACAACAAAAAATCTAGACCAACTTTTAAGCTGTGTTTGGTTTAGGGAAAATTTGTAGGAAGGAAAAATTTGAAGGAAAAACTTGAAGGAAAATGAGAACGAATCCTTTGTTTGGATGAAAGAAAGTTTAAAGAAGAAAACTTTACACAAATGAAAATTTAATGGAATTCATGGGGAATCCATTTTCCCTCCCACATTCCTTAACCAAACACAGCATTAGAGTTTTTCAACACACAAATCGCAGAGAAGTTATCTCAAATTCTTGTAATTTTCTTTTCCGGAAACAGGAATCTACCGGAGTTTATGTGCAACATAGATGTAGTAGATGACGCTGACTTCATAAGTTTTGCACAAAGCTCATGTAGTGAAAATTTCAGGTATTTTATGGCAATGTAAGAGTTCGCACGTCATAGAGGGATTACCGGATTATGGTTTCCATCATTATTCAAAAGAAATGCATCTCTCGGAATCTTCACATTGGCCTCCCTCTCGTAGATGAAAGGGTGACCCAACATCTGCAAAGCTGTCGGGCGTCTCGACGGGTCTCTTTGCAAGCACAGATTTATAAAACTTTTCGCATCTGACGAGAGAGTATCAGGAATTTCAGGCATTTCTCTGCTATTTCCGATTTTGAATATAGCAGCCACCTAGCACATAACATTAAAACGAGAGTTTCCAAAAGATTTAGCAGCTGATAACTTGCAACCAAACGTATGTATTTGGGAGTTTCAAATACCATACCCCTTCATACTGACTCCAAGGCGGTTTGCCGGTGGCCATTTCAAGAATCGTACACCCCAAGCTCCATATATCTACAGCAAAGTTGCAACTGCTTGCGTTCATGACAACCTAAATAGAGGATAAGGTTTCCGATTAAGCACCGAGATGACATAGCAACGCGGATTGAGGGTAAACAAGGAGAAGAAATATACCTCGGGTGCCATCCAGTACGGGCTTCCCTTGAAAGACAGCATCGAAGAGGCGGATGTTATCTGGTACAGAATAGCGAATTAATTGCAATATACCGATGTTGGTTGTAAAGAATTAAGCCACACAGATTGAACTGTTACAGTTAGCTCTGAGTACTAATAAACTGGATTTTTGTACGGATTACCAGCTATATTGATGTTATATTCGTAATAAACACGAGGCATATCACACGAGACATATCGGGGCATTTGAAACTATGATAAATCATACATGTTTAGCCATCCCGAAGTCTGCAAGCTTCACATCACCGGTAGGATCGACTAATATGTTCGCACCCTTTATGTCCCTGACGAAAACGAAGGTCACTACGAATGTTAGGAAATAATGCAGTGATGACAAACCGAATTTACATATACTGAGAAGCCATGTCGAGTGAAAAATCATATACGGGCGTAACACCTGTGAAGGGTATTCCTCCCGTGCAAATAGACAAGTCCAGACACGATCTGCCTCGCATAATTCTGAATAACAGGCTCCTTGAAGGCGCCATACTCTTGAAGCAGTTTGTGAATAGAGCCTCCGGACACATATTCCAAGTAAACCGAAAGTGTTTCTTCACTCTATAAAATAAGTGGCATTGTCATCAAATCAGCGGAATTTCGGAAATAAACATTCTAACAATTTATCGTTTCCTGAATAGAGCGATGGCAATTGTTGCATTCCTCAAAACCGTATCCACTACTGGTAGCATGTCCTTTATATGTAATAATTAACGGTCCACACGAGATAAATCGCATACCATTTCACTTCCATAGTATCGTACTATATTTGGATGTGAAAGCTTGCTCAGCAAATTTATCTCCTGCAGAGAGACCCAAATTAAAAAAAGGTTACCGAACTAGAAATGAGAATCAAAGATTTGACCGATTCAATTTTTGTAGCGCAACATAACTTCAAAATATTTGTGTGTGTGTATACACACACACACACACACACACACATATATATATATATATATGTATTATAATCAGATAAAAAAGTCTACCTGATTAAGTTGTTTGAGGCATTCTTTTGATGCTCGATCATCTTGCACAACTTTAACTTCCTTAATTGCACACATATGGCCGCTGTCACTGTTAAAGCGGTGTAAAAAATAATCAGATAACGCCAAATATGAGAAATCGAAATCCTACTCTAAAAGCTCGAAGCAAGAAATGATTCTCTCAGCGAGTTCAAATCAAATTCCACACACTTGAAGGTAACATCAACACGGCCAACTAACTTTCCATTTGACGGGTGTTACTTACCTGTTGAATCCAACATATACGTGTCCAAAACTCCCTCGGCCGAGAAGTTTCCCTTTCTTCCACTGCGACAAAGAGTGCGGGCTACTTTCATCGACCACTCTGGTCCTCTTGTTCGGACATGGAGGAGGGCTGGTAGGAGAATTCGGAGGGAGCGGCAGCGGATGACATTGACTCGCTCCATCTTCCAGCCTATTAGCCCGACCAGGCGAAAGCCTCGGATGGAGAGGCGAAGTGGCTGCAGTCGAGCTTCTCGACCCGGGACCAGGCCTGGAACCAAACTTCTGATCGCCGTATCCGCTGATTCAGATAAGCAAACAAATCCATCATAAACTATATCAATCAACTCACAGCTTCATCATCAAAGCTGTAGAATCTAAGAAAGCAACTACACATGTGATCTGACAAAATCTGGAACTGAAAATCAAGTGAAAATAAGAGATTAAAAATCGGATGGAAATGAGTAAACCCTAGAGAAAAACAACCAAACCTGTTCAATCCGAAGTGATGGCGGTCGGCTCCAAACTGCTCCTCGGACGAACCCGAAGAGCTCAAGCTGGAAACGGACGCGGACCCAGATTCACACCCACCGGCTCGATCCACGACCGCGACCACCGTGTTCACCGGGAGCGGCAGAGGGTGGCCTCTCCTCTCGGCCAGCAACCCATCCGACTCAAATCCAGACGATCCACGCCCAGCCACAGCCACAACGAAATCCACACTCCGCCTTGGGGACGAGAAGGCCGGCGCGGCGGCGTCAGCGTCTCCGACCCACCTCCCGCCAGTACCGGGGCCGCCCTTCTTGACCCGCTCGTCGCTGCTCCGGGCGTTCTTCCTCCCCCACCAGAGCGGCATGACCGATTCAAAGTTGGGTAGCGAGCAAGGTCGGATTTTTTTTTTATATATTTCAACTTTTCGAACGCCTCCGGCTGCTACTTATTGATTGATGATGATGATGAGGCGGATGGAGAGAGATAGAGAGAGAGTGGGGGAGATGGTGGGAGGGTTGGGGCCCAGCGGGCAGGTGTGGACAAGTGCTACAGTGGAGCATTTTTGTGTTGTCGGATTGATTTTTTTTCTTGTGGGTTTTTGTGTTAACGCGTATAATAAAAAAAAGATAAAATTTAAAGGGGCCCTCAATTATCACCGCTTACTCAATTGCGGTAAGAACTATCACCATTTCCAAAAAGGGTGCGATGAAAAAAAAGTTAAACTGATTTTCTAAAATAAAATTTATCATTACATTCTTAACCTAATATTATTACAAGACTTAGATTTGTGTGCAAAATTACATCGTTTGGTTATCAAAATAAATTATACCATTTTGCGCACATAAATAAAACGACGTCTTTTGATAACCAAATGACGTAATTTTCACACACAAATTTAAGTCTTGTAATAATATTAGATTTTTATTGTAATGGTAAATTTTAATTCAAAAAATCAGTTTAAATTTTTTTTATTGCACCCTTTTTGAAAATCATGGTAGTTCTGACCGCAATTTCAGGGCCCTTTTGAATTTTTCCCGTAAAAAAAACACGACACGACTCATTTCGCGTCGTTGGTTGTCTTCCTCTGCAGCTACGGCGACGGCCGCGATGGCTGTTTGAGCGGAGGGCCAGCTGGAAACTATCCGGTTCCGCACAGTGGGCGACAGTTCGATTTCTAGTTATGGTTCGTATAGTGCACAATTGTAGAAGTGTTAAGAGTCAATCACACGTGGTGCATTGAGCGTATTTATAGGGAGTCGGTTTGGATTTTTTGAGTTTGGAACTTTCAATCCATTTATATTGTGTAAAAGTAAAGCACCAGTACAATGGTTCGGTTTAAAAAAAATTAAAAATTGAACTAAATTATTAGTCATTTTTTTTTAAATATGAAACTGTAAATAAACGATTTTTTAAAATTTAAAACCGAATCGGACCGGACCGAACCGAACCGCCCGGGAGCGTCCGGACACCCGGTCCTATTCTGTTATATATATAGATATAATACAAAAATTGATAAAAACCTGAAAAAATTCCGGAAAAATAAAAAAAATGAAAACTTAAAATATGAAAATATGTTTAAAATTTCAAAAAATTAAATATTTTAAAAATATAAATTATAATTCATTATTCGTCTCATGAACATATGAGCTCATCTTATTAACATTACAACATATGATGAACATAACAGTTCATCTGACGAACAGCTCATCTAATGCTCCTATGGATATGTTAACCTAAAAATTGTTGTTTTTATGGTTAATAAAAATGCACAACTATTGAATATTTATCAACATCCGGTGAGTAAAAATGAATAACTAATGAATGCAAATATAAATTTATTAATTTAATTTTTTAATCAAAATAATATATTTTCAATATTTTATGATTTTTTCATAAAATTTCAAGTTTTTTTTTGTTTTTTTGCCTTTTTACCGTTCATATTGGGTTGAGCTGTTGAATGGGCTAATAATATAAAACAACGTCATTTTCTAATAAAAATACCCATTTAAATATGCGCTCTAGTGCACTCAAGAATTTGAAGTTAAAAATAGGCATAGTAATTACACTTGAAATTGTTTAGTACAATAACAAAAATGTTATAGAATAATATTATGAATATCTTTATATAGTAAACGGATTGCACCAGACCGCTTCTAATGATAACCAGTTATTTACTAATTTAGATTTTATTAACATTTTATAACAATTTAAATAATTAATGTGTCATAAATATAAGAACGAATATGACAAGTCTTGAACCTGGACTAGTTCCCTAATTACTGGTTATCGATTATTAGTTGAAAAGTTTAAAGAGTAAATATATATTATTATAAATTATGAAAAAGTGCCACTTGCAAAGTTAAGAGCATTACTTTCTCTAATTTACAATTCAATAGTATTTCTCATTTTGGCTCCCCGTATGTAAGAACACTATTTTCAATTAACTCAAATATACTTTTAGTAATTTTAAAAACGTCCTTATCACACTAAATTATTTGTTAGGGAAAATTAGGCTTTTTTAATTTGTGCCCGTTATTTTGTTTTAGTGTGATACGGATATTTTTGATAATAGTAAAAACATATGGGATGTAATTGCAAATAGTGTAATTACACATGAAGGATCAAATGAGAAATACCCCTGAATTACAAATTTGGGATAATAATGTCTTTAAATTTGCAAATGACAATAGTATGCACCCTCTTTTCGTATCTTTCCCTAAAACTACAAATACAACCCTTAATTGAATCGGCAGTTGAGGCGGTTTGAATAGACAGTTTAGTTAGGAACTGGGTCTTGATCAATTCAATCTCTGATCCGGTTTTGATAAATATGGACTTGACATTTAATATTTTTTTCAATTTGTTCCTTTTGAAAAAGTTTTTTAAACTAAACTCTGTCAAATAAAGTTTTATGAAATGACATACCCTTAATTGAAATAACTATGGACCAACTATCATCTTAAACGACATACATATAAGGACCGACCGCACTTTCAAATAGCGGTCTGAAGCTGAAAGGACTTCTTGCCTAGCCAGCTGCACAATCATCTTACACGTTGACGAGCACCGATTTCAATATAGCACTGGAAGAAGCTCACCTTGCGGTCTGAAACGACAATTGGTGCTTAAGTCCCAACCACCTTTTGAAATGGTGGTTGAATGTAGTTCAGCGCCGGTTGAAACTATGGTTCAATAAAAAGTTATGACCGTTGCTGAAAATAAATGAACGTCATCATCGTTTTTGTGAAAGAAGACTGTCGTTTGAAACAACCGGTCACCTGTAATTTAAAGCAACCGAGTAGGCTTCTCTCTTTGATCCGCTCTGATTCAAGGCAACCGTTCACCGCATGCGTCAATTTGGTCGTCCGAGAGCCATCACCATCTATCCACGCTCAATTCAGCCGATGTTAGAACATTGCCAACCCATTCGGCTGAGAGCCATCTCAGTTCACCGTCTCCGAGAGCAACCGCCGCACGTGTCCTTGCTCCTCTGAGTTTCAACTGAAGTCTATCTTCTTTCGTTTACAAGTATGTTTTAGTCGCTCTAAATTTATGTGTTCCATTGATATAATATACTTTGATTTTGAACTTAGGGTTGAGTATGTGAATATGTGAATTGATATGATTGGATTTAAGGTTTGATGTGTTAGGATAAATTATCAAAGTATGTTAAAATGGATTAGAAGTGGTTTCACTGCCTTAGATGAGGTGAACATAGCTTGATATGGTTTGATATGTTTATTGTGAAATAAACTTGGAAATTACCTATTGATTTAGGGATTGTGCTAAGAAATTATTTAATGTGGTGATTTGTTTTAAGTTCGTATATTGTGATCCTTAAGGAGATTTTTTATTTGTCTGGCTTGATATGCTTTGAGGTAGTGGATATGTGGGGTGAGGTGATGAACTAGGTGAAATTTACTTCAAGAATTTATTTTCTGAATCACTCATCCATGGTTTGAAATCACAGTTCTGTAAGTAGGGCTATGCTAATTAAGTTGTTGTTATTGCTTGCACTGTATTTTATTTCTAATAAAATTGTTATCCTTGTTGATTTATTTAATAACCATGCCGACCAACAACTCTACGCTTGACGGTGCCTGATAGGGCAATAATTTACCCAATTTTAGATACTTATACTTAAGATATTTGAGTCGTTTCCGAGTGATTATGAGTAATTTATAGTTGATTTTGTCTCTTGTAGGTTAAATATGAAGAATACTGACTTCGGAAGAGGAAAAAGATGAAAATAGTGCAAACTGGGTTAAAATCGGACAAAAAGTCAAGTTCAGGGGTCAAATTGTCAAAAGAAGAAGATCAGGGGCAAATATGTAAATATCTAGAATCAAAACTCGATCCGGATCGAGCTGCCTTTGCATTAGCTCGAACCGGATCGTGTTTCATGTCGGTGCACGACCCAAAACTCAATCCAGATCGAGCTGACACGTGGCCGATCCAGAAAAGGCAGTTTCTAATTCTCTTTTAGGAACCCTTTTGGTGATAGAATTCCTTCCGAAGACAGTCTAAGGTGACATATCAACTATAAATATAAGTCTAGGACTCAAACCCTAACAAGTCTGGCACCACACCACATCTTTCTGCCAGAAGGGCCAGATGGATGAATTCCGTTCACAGTTGAAGCTTCAAGAGACTACGCTTTCATCAACCATTCTTGTTTTACTTTCATAATTATTTTATGATTGTTATTTCAATTATGCGTAGTGAGTAGTCGTCTCTATCCTAGAATCCGGTTGTGTGTAAATTCAACTTTTCATGTTTATTAATTAAGAATATTTTTCATCCATTTGCTAGTGCTTCTTTGAATGTTATTGCGTATGCTCAATATTTTAGGGACGCCTTAATATTATCATGCGTAGTTATTCAGAGTTTAAATATGCATGCTTTAAGAATTTTGTTTAAGATAATCTATTACCCTCTAAGTTAGGATATTCCATCCCACGAAGACTAGAATCGGGTTGGTTTGGATATTTCGCTTAGTTGTAGTCAATAACCCTAGTCAACCGAAGACCAGAATCGGGAATTGGCCTTGGAATATTGAGTAGTTTATTTATCCTGCTGCATGTTTATGAAATATTAGTGAATTACCCTTTGACTAGTATTTGTGAGCTACGAAGACCTGAATCGGGAAACAACATAATACGAAATCAATTGTAGCCAATAATTTACTACGTAGAAACACCCATAAGTTAGACTCGCATGTAAATTATTGAGTGATACGCCGTATTATTGAAATTGCATGATTAATTTGTGCCTGAATGACATGATTAGTTTTGCACGCAACCTAGGTGAAGTAGATCTTAGGATGCTTATCTTCTCTGTTCGATTCTACCTCTATGTCGTTACTTTCAGTTTTAATTCTTAGTTAATTAGTTTAAAACAAGTTCCACTCATTTGTCTAGAATTAAATAGATATTAATTAGGTTACTAGCGCCTAGCAAGCCTTGTGCTCCTCTTGGTTCGACTCGATACTTATCGAAATTATTTGATTGCAGTGATCCCTGAAACGTAAATTGACATCTATATAGGGTCAAAAATACGCACTGTCAGTGCCGTTATGGGGATGCTATACAATATTGATAATTCACTGGTAGATGAATATGACAATGAAGAGTTAGAAATGCTAGAAGGAGATAGTGGTGATAATGGTGAGGCGGAAGATTTGATTAGTATATTGTTTGGTGAAGAAGAAGAAGATGATGGACCTCACAATTGTTTTGGAAACGAGGGTGAATCAAGTGAGTATTTTGAGACCGGACAATGTTACAACTCAGTAGCGTATGATGTCAGAAGCCCTATCTCAATACATAAATTATCCAGTGTAGTGACATCTCTAATTGGGTTGTCGAAGATGGCACACTTTATTGTACGAAAGTATTAACATGTAAGAGCTAGATATTTGTGACTAGAGGAGAGTATTCGGTTATTGACTGAATTGAACTATTATGCGACTAACCGATTAAATTAACCAAATTAAAATTTTCCTAAGCGTTAATCAAAATATATGATTAACATATTCAACATTTAACCAAACTAATCGGTCAAATAATAAATTAACCGAATCTACTAAATTAACCGATTATTATTCATATATTATTTATTTTGAATTAAATTTAGAATTTTGACCTAAATAAATTAGAAATTTAAAATATTTTTAAAAATAATAATTAATTTGGTTAACCGAACTCACATATACAACTTCTATTAACCAAATCAAATAAGCCTAGTATTAATTTATTTCTAACTGAAATCACCGAATAATTCGATTAGATTATTTCAGTTCAGTGCATCGGTTTTTACCAGACAATGCTCTCCCCTCCATGTGACCAAAGAAAAAATTGTACATGCTTGTCAAATCTATTTGTTGTAAAATCGAGTGAACTACGAAGTAGTTAAGTCGAATCCGAAATCGCTTAACTTAAAATGTCAAATAAAGAAAAAGCGAGATTGGCCGCCGTTTCAGAAGGCGGTTGGAACTTGATCACCAACCACCGGTTTCGGACTGCGGCCGGTTTTCTTCTAGCGCCAATTTGAAATCGGTGCTCATCCACGTGTACAGATGACACATGATTGGGCTAGAAATCTGCTCAGACTCCAACCGCCGCTTAAAAGCACAATGCCGGGGTTGATCCTTGATCTGACCGCCGTTTGAAACCTTCGCTATAAATAGATCCAATAGAGAAATTTCTTATTCAAAAGGATCCATTTGGAAAAAAATTCAAAAAATTCCCGTGAGATTCTCATGCCCACGCCATCTCTGTATCGTTTCTAGTTGGGACACAAGCGATAAAGAATCCTTATGACCCAGCTTTCAACTAAATTTAGACACAAGCGATAAAGAATCCTTATGACCCACCTCTCAACTAAATTCAGGCGAGGTTCTAGTTGTGACAGCTGGTTAACTCCATTATGCAATAAAGCTAAATTCCGATGATACTACTCCCAGTAGAGGCCTGAAGAGGCTCACTAGATACAAAAGACATCCCAAAAAGGCAACTAAAACACCCACATAGATATATTGACTTGACAGCCAAAAACATCATGGGATTGTTGCACAAGATTTTGGGAATCCAAGGAAAGTCTACAGTGTTTTCTCACGGAATTAGCATAAACTAAAATAAGTTAGAAGCGCCAATGCCAACTTTAAACATCCTAAATTAGAGCCTCTGTTTATCAACAGAGGTCACAAAACTAAATGCCCTGGAAGTGTATCTAGCAGAAGAACATGGAGTTCGTGACTTTGGGATCGAGCCTGGGAAGCTGAGGAACTGGAGGTGCTGTCATCCCATTGTGGCTGGATGTTGTATCAGAGGACTCCTCAAATTTCATGAACTGACCCATCTGTGAAGCTGCCAGATGGGCGTAGCAGATAGGAGCCACTGCATAAACAAGCATCCCAGAGATGGATATGTAAACAAATTAGTTCAATCAAGAGGCGTAAAGTAGAAGAATACAATGCAAAATGTTATGAAGCAAATAGCTTACCAACAGAGATGGCAGTGGTACTCCTCTGGTAGCTGTGACGACAAATAGATACAGATTTCGCAGGCTCAGAAACATATTTCCAGATAAAAAATAGAACATAAGAATTTTAAACTTACACATAAGAAAGAGAATGAACAAGCTCCTGAAGATCATCTGTGCCAAACCCAATTTCATCATACAGCACATGGTAATGAGTGGGTCTGGTAGTTCCCTGAACAACAAACACAAATGGCACACACACAGGACATAAGGCATCATCAAAAAACAAATTCTAGAATCAGTTCTACTTCTAAAAAGCAGGCAAAAGTAATTGCAATTTTCAAGAGTTCTAACAACTGTACTAGCTATGACAATGGTACTCACAATCATTCCAGCATGCGCACACAGATAAAAGTCATTGTTCCGAGGATGACAGACTTTGTTATCAATGACAGTCCCTGTTGAGAAAAAAACAACAATTAAAATCCAATTTTGGTGCTTACAATAACAGGCATACCAGGGAATAAAAAATGCATACCAGGAGGGACATTGTCTGGAGATTTAGGTTGGAAGAATTTAGTATGGTGATTCTTCTGTGCCACGATGACGGTAAATTTTGGAGACCATCTCTCATCCCTGTATTTGCAGGCCTGCATGGTGTGTAACAAAGTTGTTCAAACTACTACTAGCAAGCAATGATAACAATTAGCATAATTATGGTAGCATACCTCAATTATCTGGTCCAGCTCAATGTTTAGGACCTGGTTAAACTGGGATTCGCTGACCCCGTCCCTGAGTATGACAAATAAATAGAGAATTAGTGTATTGAAATCAGATAAAAACATGTCTTCCCACTGAACAAATCACCTATTACTATCGAATCTCCAGGAAGCACAGGGTATAATCATATGTAACATTATGCAACTGTACTCGCAACTTAATACGTGATACATCTCAATATCTCATATGCCAGACAACTGACCAATAATCATCCCATCTCTCTTGGAATATACCCAACTCACTTCAAATAGAAACATCAAGGAACATACATAAGTTGGGTGTAATTACAGAAGTAATGTCACAAAAAATGTAGCCAGGAAAAATAATGTCTTCCATGTTCTAACAATAAAAATAGACGTAACAATACACCTGAGGCATTGACACCTCACATATAATAAACATCGTATTCACTGCATGGACTTTACATAATTATTTGAAACATTAGTGAGTCATATAAGCTACACAAAAGCAACCTCAATCCAACAAGTGTGAAATCAGAACGATAACACATTTCCAGATTCAGATTGTGCGTAAGTATAAAAAGGATCCCATAACAGAGCTAAAGCGCAACTCGTACCATGTAAACTTTAACATCTCAAATTAAACTGCACAATTACCTGAATATGATTATTTGTTCTGGTTTGCGTTTGCCCGAAGTGAAGTAAAAGTCCATTAAAGCCTCCCTGTAATGAAAGTAAATAATGATGCACCAGAAAAGGGGAATACAGGTTGAAAATTTCCATTACATACATTTTAACATAACCTACCGGAAAAGACCGTCATCATCTTTATCTGCTTTATCTTCCTGACCGGGTACTGGTTTGAAAAGTGAGTCAATCATTTCTGTCTTGGGAGATTGAGTGCGCACAGATGCTCTGTAACGCGAGATGAGAGGCCAGTGTCTTGAGCTCACCACCTACAAATTTCATAGTTACATTGGTAATACATACTTGAATGTTATCCCAGTTTTATATGTATATGTATTAGTTATGAACATCATGGGTTGATGATGAACAAGTTCAATTTGAAAAAGAAGGAAACCGAGAAAAAGCTACATCGATAACAATCAGAGTGTAAACTCTAAACGAAATTCTTATATAGAAGATGTGAAGAGGACATACAGCAGCAATGGAAGGAATATCAGATTGGCCAGGAGATCCGTGAGAAACATCCATTCCTAGTATTAAAGTAGGTATCTTTGAAACCATTGGAATGGAAGGGGAATGTTCGATGCACAGCATTGAATTCAAGCCGCCGAGCTGCAAAATCAAAGAAATATCATGAATCAACGACACTGAAGCTGCTGAAAATCTGGCAGAAAAATAAAAAAAGGATGAAAGACGAAGCTCTCTAAATATGTTTACCTTTGCATTGATTTTCAATAAGATGTTTGTGAGGTACTGGTCATTAACCCTCATAGGAGACATGCATTGTGTTACAATACCAAACTCAGCAAGATTCTTGCGTTTCCAGGGACCTAATAGTAAAAAAAGTTCAAAGATCAGATTTAGTAAGAAAATACTGACCTAAACACTTTTTTTTTTATTTTAAAAAGGGGATCAATAGTGATTCCCCACTTTCCCCCTTGGGATTCGAACTCAAGAGCTATACTCTGACCTAAACACTTCAATCATATTGACCTACCGTAAAGTTCCGAGTTTTTTCTCTCAGGAAGCATGCAGAGAAGGAACATCGGGGCTCCAGGAAGCTTGGATTGTATCTCTTCGAACATTTTCTCAACCCGGGCAACGGGTGGTAGCCGCCTATTCTGCGGACTTTCTTCAATAATAACATGAGGAGGCTCTATTTCCTACAAAAAAGATTAAAGCAGAAGGCAGAAAGATCAGCTCTGATTGTAGCTAATCTGTATGCATAGCACAATACATATGAATGCAATCTCACTCATAATCATTGAAAGTACAGACCACACTCACGAACAACAATCCGAAATGATGGAAGAGATGCTACTTACAACTCCTTTCATGTTTCCACACTTTATGAGATCTCTAACAATATCCTTGCAATTACACCGAGCAGAGAAGTTCACAACAGCCCACCTTTCCACTTTACTGGGCTCCACAAGCAGCTGTCATATAATATGTTAGTCCAACTTCCAAAACTTGTAACATAGAGAGATTGCATCTGACATTCACCTTGTTGTTAAAATTCCAACGCCCGTTCCTAGGGAAGAAGTCTTCACCTCTACCTACTTTCAACTGAAAACATGTGTAATAAAAAGATTATTAATTCATCTATAACAAAGCAAATTTCACAAATACAGCCAAAGAAAAAATCAAATGAGAAAAAAACACTTAAAAGTACCTTGGGAGCTGAGAGAACACGGCCTTCAACCTCAGAGAAGTTGTTACTTATCGAAATCCCACAAGATTTGAGCAACGGTTCAGCTGCATAGTTGTTTATCTTCAAGGACTGACCAGCAAACGTGAAAGGTTTAACACCAGAGAATGTACTGTGAGACATATTTAAATTAACAAATCCATAAAACCTACATGAGACAAAACAGACATCCTCTCTTGAGGCTTCTGCCTGGACTTCTCCACCAGGGAAGACCTCTGAAATGTAGATAAGGCCTTAGTGTATCGTTGAAGCGATACAAGTTCACATAGCTACAGCAGAAGCGTATTTCTTATGTGAGCAACAAATCATTAACAAAGAAAAATATATGATGCAAGTGGGTAATAGAAGATTAAAAAAAGCACATTGTTACCTCAATTGGAAAGTATGTGGGTCGCTTCGGCTTTCCAACATTAATGCACGGAACATCCTTCGACCAGCTCAACTGAATATTTCGGTTGTTCACAAAATAGTCATAAACGGTGACTTCTGTTGTCTCACATTCTCCATTTTCATTCCTCGAGTGCTGTTTCAGCGTAAACCTGCATAGTGTAGGCCAAATTGAAAAGACATAATGCAAATTGAATGACAAGCTAGACTAGAAAATAAGAAAATCAAATGGATATAAAGCACTGGTAGTTTTAAATGGTTTAGAAGATATTACAATTGCTGATCGCAAGGCTTATCGCTTAACCCTGTTATCTTGTATTCAGTGTTTGATGGATGCACCTTGATCCTCAGATTCTTCAGTGCACGCTTGGCCTGTTGTGAAGTAAACACAATATTTACATAATATGACATGCCAAATATCATGAGAAAAATGCAAATAAAATCAACATAATACCTTAGCCCAATCCAGGGAAAAAGGATCTCTAACATTTTGGTTAGCAATCAAGAAATCTACGACTGGCCCTGGCTTTACAATCATAGTTGTGGAGACATCTGCACAATATTATAAACGAATTACTAGAAAAAAAATCAAGCAATATTATAAGGGACTTCCTCAATCAATGAGTTAGGCAAATCCTACACACCAATATTCAATGATAAACCTCCTTGAGCAGTTCTGAAGCTCGTATGGAAGCCTCTACATCCAAAGACACCGCCTCCCAAATCAGTGAAGTTCTTCGCGTCATTGTGGAAGAATGATTGTCGAACAAGAAGACATCCCCTAAAACAAATCACAAAATACAGTTACTAAACAAGTCTATAAAAACAATAACAGCTACTAATTCTTAATCTTACTGCTTGGCAGCATGCTGTCTTAAGATTATATCAAGAACTCTAAATGCTTCCTGTGAGTTCTCGGATTCTTGACCACGTAAAGCATTTGCAATTGCCATCATAGGGATCTTTGCAGCAAAACTAATTTCAACCTTGAAAGTTTTGGAACGGTAAGGGCGTCTGACTCTCTTCCTGTCACTCTCATTTGGGCTATCATTGCCCGTTGGACTTGAATTGCCATTGTTCCTTCAAATGATCAAATGAGGAGCACGGGTTAACACATAACAAGAAAGAAATAGATCATTCAGAAGTCAATTATAAAGAGAATGGGTAGAACACGCTACCTGCTCGACGAAATCTCCTCAAGTACAACTGTAAATTCAAGTTTGTTGCGAGGAAGAGCTCCGATAGTGAACAAGCTTTTCTCACCATCATACGCGAATTCCTTCCCCGCCAATTCCGAACCATATGTATCCTGAACTTTGTCTATAATTTTCCTTCCAGCCCCTTTACCATCAATAGGACGACCATCTTCATAGAATAATGCAACCTGTTAATGACCCGAAAAATATCTTGTAAATCAGTCTACATGTAATTGTCAAAGAGAGGTCAAAAAAAGAGTAGAAGTGTAAAACAAAATCAGTGTTTCTTGCGCATACACTGTAGTGGTAGAAATGGCCATCCACATTTGCCACATTTACTTTGAAATGATTAGTCAACAGAGGTATCTTTTGCCCCTTTGTTCCCAGTGCCCTCCGGACCATTGTAAGACGGACATTCTTTTTCTTAGGGGGCTCAAGAGGCTTCTCGACTCCTACTACAATTGGAGTTACATTTGGCGGAACAGGTGGAGGAGGTGGCAGCCCATCCCCATTTGTTGCTCCATTTCCAGTACCATTGACAGCCGAATCGTTCGAATCCATCCCTAAGTACCTGCGATTTCGGAGACACATTCCAGTAATTAAACTTCAGTTAAACTATAATAGTTCAAACTCATACACAAACAGTTGTAACTAACTGCGACACCAGCACTCTCACATCATACACAACAAATATTAAATAAAATGCAGAGCAGCAACAAGGTTTAATGATTCCTGACTCCTGATTTTGCACAACAACGTAAGGAATGTATTCCAAACAAAATAAAAGGGACCGTAAGAACACGTACAGACTCGTATGAGTCGGTATAACATAGAACTAAGAACAGACCTAGAAAAAGTGACAACACAAGCAAACACAGACAAAGCGAAATAATTACACATGCAAGTCACCAAAATCTCAATACATGCCCAGCAGAGGTTGACAAACAAACTAGACACGAAACCCTAACTCAAAACCCACTGATCGACCACATTCAAACCACAGAATCACTCTATAACTCCAACACCTAAGCAATCAGCCGTTCCCGCCTCGCTTGACTCCACCGCACAAACAAACACACCAAACCCCCAAAAAAAAATACACATCGCCCGACCGATCGACTTCATCCGGGACATAAACCGGTAAACGAGCTCAATACCAACGAAAGGCACACCGGCATTGGCCGATTGGCCCAAAAGCACAAAAACCACCGCTCAAACAGAGGCGCGGAAATCGGAATCTGTTTGAGCAAAATCGGAGCGTTAAGCGTACGAAAACAAGCAGGTGTGGATCATCGACCGCTAACCTGAGGGTTCGGAAGACGAACTGGCGAGACGAAGTTGAAGGTGAAGGCTAGGGTTTCACCGTCCAAATTTTGGGTTGCGATGAAGAAGGTGAGTGAAGAGACTGTGGACGTATTTTTGTTTTGAGAAATCGCGAGGCTTTGGCGTTGGCTTTCTTAGGACTGCCACGTAAGCACGCATTCGGTTTGGGAAGTCCCCTTACGTATGGGCTTTTTAATTACTTTATTCTATGAATTACACGTATATTGTTTGTTTATTTTATGGGAAAATTTTTAATTAGACTATTTACTATATGAACTAGCAAAATTTAAAAATATAATATAATTTTTTTTATTAATTTAAATTTAAGATTGGATTATAATCATAAAATACAAATTGATCTTATTAAATTTGTATAATAAATTTGTATAATAGTAAAATCAGTTTAATATAAAATACATGAATTTCTTTATAAAAAATGATATCATTTAATTTGATGACTAAATAATAAGTTATATAGTAATATTACTTACGGAATACAATTAGAAATGACCGTAAGTAGAAGAAATGATGATAGTTCGAAGTTCCTTTTAAAATTTCCTTCTTATTTTAATATTATTTTAAATTTTTATTTAATTAACATTATGGAATTAAGATCCGATAATACCATACATGCATGGTCATACATGGTAATTTTAATTTTTAATAACCAGTAACAATTTAGCATGTCAACAATAATATAATTAATGAGGAAAAACTTCAAAATGAGCTCTCAACTATCAGTACTTATCCAATTGATGTCTGGACTATCATGATTTTCGAAAAGGATATGATGAAAAAAATTAGACTGATTTCGATTGATGCTTAATATTAATTTGTTTGATTTCTTAAAAAAATTTGATCTGAATTTGTTAAGAATTATAAATATTTGAGTATGAAAAGACATTATTTTGTTTATGTACAGAAACTGACATTATTTATTTTAATAACTAAACGGCGTAATTTTTGCACATGAATTTGTGTGATAATATTTGTTTATTAGTGTAATGGTAAATTTTATTTTAGAAAATCAGTCCAATTTTTATCATCACACCATTTTTGAAAATCGTGATAGTTCGGACCGCAATTGGGTAAATGGCGGTAGTTCATGATCTATTTTGATTTTTTTAATTAATAATGTTAATTAATTTCCAATTTACACTTATTAAGTTAAAATTAATAATTATCATTTAAAACCACCATATTTTAAATGGCTATTTCCAGACTTCACGGTATTGGTGCAGTTCCGTCATATATCTAAAGTATTTTTAAAAGGGAAAAAAACTCAAAAGGGCCCCTGATCTACGACGTCCTATCCAATTGCGGTCAGAACTACCGCGTTTTCCAAATAAGGGATAAACAGTTAAATTTTTTACGGACATATTAACTATGTTAAACACCGTTAACATATTTAACTCCCGTTACCCACCGTCTCCTCTCTTCCGAACCAGCAGGCTCACCACCGACCCACGCCGCGCCCATCTCCGACCCCGCTTAACTCCATGTCCAGACACCCACCCGCGCCGTGCCCAATTCCGACCCCGCCGGGATTCGTCGGATTCGGAAATGAGGTGAGACGGTGAGAGGACGAACCGATTGAAGAGTCCGTCGTTTGGCTGGCCGATGATTCGATACCAGTCGGGGAGAAACCGTTACGCATTCAACTTGCGCCAATTCGTCAAGCAACGTTCCACGGCCTCCAACGTTTCTGATGGTTACCCACCAAATAAGATTTAAGATTAGCAAAACCTTGATTCGACAAATCTCATCTTATCGAAGCAAGATACAATCAACAGAGGCGAGCACCGAGCCTCCTATAGCTGGAATCGAGAAAGCTCGGAATCAGATCAGCTGTCCCCAAAAGCGATGGGCATTAGACGTGTGACTCATGGGAAGGCACAACAGCGTGAGTTATGTGGATTGTTCGATTAGAGAGAGAGTATAGGGAAGGAGGATGAACCTTCGACTGTTTTATGTCTAGATTCTTTTCATTCGAAACTCGGAGAAATCATATTAAACAAGCAAAGGCATAACATGATTTTGATGCGCACAATTTGTAGAGGGAAATGCATGAATAAAGCAGCTCAGAATCTTGTTATTGAGTTTGGATTTGTTAGGTTTTGATGCATGTTCTCTGCTGCATTGAGTAATTTGGTTGATTGGGTAGCGGTTTGCAGGGCTGCATTTTGGATTGTTTTTTGAAGAAGGGTGTGAGCCAAACTAGGGTTCGGAGCTCAAAATCAGTGAAGGTGTCTCTGTACAGAATTGGGTATGTTGAGCAGATTGAGTTTGGGAGATTGGAGGTCTGTGGAAGGCGGACTCTTCAATCGATTCGTTTCCTCTCACCGTCTCACCTCATTTCCGGATCCGACGAATCCCGACGGGGTCAGAGTTGGGCGCGACGCGGGTCGGTGGTGAGCCTGCTGGTTCGGAAGAGAGGAGACGGTGGGTAACGGAATAAATATGTTAATGGTGTTTAACAGAGTTAATATTTCCATAAAAAATTTAACGGTTTGCCCCTTATTTGGAAAACGCGGTAGTTCTGACCGCAATTGAGTAAGACGCGGTAGTTAAGGGCCCCTTTTGGATTTTTTCCGTTTTTAAAATTGCGCTTTAGTTCAAGTTGTAAAAATTTTAATTTAAATAAAAATTAATATAAATAAAAAAGAAAAATTAAGATTATGTTTCGTTTAGAAAAAATGTGTGGAAAAATAAAGTGGAAGGCAAACTTAAATGAAGTTATATCTTTATTTAAGAAAAGTGACAGAATAAAAATTAAATGAAAATTTAAAGAAAACTTGTGGAAAATAATGAGAGTTTTAGTACATTCTTACGCAGTTTTTAACCCTTAAGACTACGTTTGGTAAACGGCATGAGATTAGGGAGTATTATTTGTACCAGAATTAATTATCCCGCCTAGTTTGTAGGGATTTGTAATCTGATTTTAAAGAGTAAAATTTATACTATGGAGTAATAATACTTATCATAACAATGAATCAAACGTGCTACCACGGGATTACTTATCATATCTCATTGTTAATACAACTACCAAACGGGGCTAAACATATAGGAGAAAACTAAAATCGAATCCATTATAGCAATTCATTTACATTTTATTTTATTTTCATTCTCATGGCAATGCGAACCATCTTAAGATTGGAGCTGTGACAAGATGTCAGGTTGTGTTGATGGTTTTAATTTGTCGGCAACTGATCATACAAAAGTCTATCAGCATTGTTTTGTCAGTTTCTACTCTCCCATGGAGGTAAAGACAGTGACAGAATTAGCAACTTTGTTACAGAGGTACAAAAAAATACATAAAAGTAATGTTGAAAATTTAATCGGCATGTATGATCTCTGAACTCAGAATTTATTAGAAGATTTAAAAATTAATTCATCGAATTTTCATATTCTGAAAACAATGTAGTACACTTTCATCACTAATATGTAATAAAACATCTTTTTCAATCAATGTGAGTAAACTATCATTTGACAGCTGATTATGCATACTATTTCTCAACTTGTTTTTCACAAAATCCATTGTTGAAAACATTCTTTCTACACTTGCTGTTCCCACCGGGAGAGTCAACACTAGCTTTAGGAAAAAGTACACATTTATGTATGTCTTGTGCTTATATATTTCAACGAGCATGCAAACTAAGCCACAAACATACTCTACTTGCTGAAATCTGACATCCTTTTTCAAGTCATTTATATACAGCTGAAGTTGAAAATCAAATTTCATACAATCAACGCTAGAGAACCTATAAAATTCATTTAGTCTAAAAATCTTATGTATAGTAGTAGCTCTTTCTTAAGGAAACAAGCGTCATGACACTAATAAATGTTTCGATTTTTTTGCAGCAATGCATCAACTGATTTATATATCAAAAAATAAATAACATTAGTAATTAAATGTGCCATAAATACGAAATCAAATTACTTGAATGAGCAAAACATAGTTTGAGCTTTGATGCGGTCCTGTCCTCCTTATTGGATGCATTATTCCCAATTATAACAATAATTTTGGTGATGGTAGGATATAAACTCATGACATTCAGAATGATCTTTTATGAGATCTCCAACGTGTATCACCTGGTCTTCCCAAACTAAGCTATTTATTTAATCTTCCTTCCACTTTCAATTCAATCAAGTTCATTGTTTCTATAATCTTTTGAGCTTGAATCACTCGAATCATCTTCCTACGCTTTCAAAAGATTAAAATCACATTCAAAAAATATCCAAGTTGCTCAAATAATATGTGAAATCACAATTATCTTTCGGCAATACAGATTAATTACAACCTATGTGCAAAATAATGAATATAGTAAACAAATGAAGTATCATTTATAATAAGTGGTTTCATCACATTAATTTTACCTTTCATATTACTTGCCCCATTAAAGCCTTTATTGGGAATCACCTACACAAAATAGAAATTTGGATTTACAAACCACGCAGCATAAGCCAAATCTAGAACGTCACAAAACCAATTTCATAACTTTTACGGTAATTCAAATTACCAGGTACAAATCTATAGGCGGATAATCCATTTAGTTGATTTAATTGTTTTCAATCCAGATCTGAAACATATATCTAGATCTAAATTAAGAAACTCCCAAATAAAACAAATCCAAAAAATACTATAATATAGTATTACTTTTTATGTTCGGTTATCTCGTTTTGCAAGCGCGGTAAGTGACATTTCTCTAACGGTATTCACACACTCGTGTAGGATACTCATCTGATTTAAAATACTAATTCCTAATTCGAAGAATCACGATCCTCTCACATTTGTATTTTTTCCGTTATCAAAATAACACAGATGTAATATCATCTAAAAATAGAAGTCTAAGGCTTATATTTATAATGAGATCTGAGCTTTTAGGTTTCGGTCCGCCGGTCAAGCCCATCAGCTGTGTTACTGGTTGCGTCCATGGAGCAGTATTAGTGGGCATTATCCATGAGTTTTACCCATAGATTTAATCCATCTAGTTTATCCGATTCAGATGCGTATTCAATTAGATCACATTCAAATCGAATCTTATTTGGTTTTCTCTCAATTCAATATCCGACACTCAATTACGTGCGCTCTTTTAAGTTTATTCTTAATCAGCCACGTGCTAAAGCTCATTGGTCATAAGTGGCCTCTAGTATGATATTATGATTCCTAATTAAGAATAAATTAGTTCTCGAGATAATCAAACTCTGGTCTATACAAATCAATTAACTGGTTTAATGGGCATACACTAACAGCCCATGAATTCTGAATATGCACAATGAATACGCCATAAGTAAAGCTTTTATCACACTCCTTAGTGTCCTCAATATGAACAAAATCTAAAAAAAGCTCATTTATTCCCCCTTTCTTATAAATGTAATGCTTAATTGTTCCTTCCCCGAAGCATCGCTAAATTCATCAGCTAGTATCCAAAAAATCATCCTTTAAATCTCTAATGATAAGCTCTGTTGTTCTTTAGTACAAGAGTTAGTAAGTTCTTTTTGTATTACTCCACTTATCATCTAATTGTTATTCAGAATACTTTTCAAAACATCTTTCTCCACACCATCATTATTTTCAGCTAGCCATGTTAAAAGTTGAATAAAGTTATTTATATTATATGAAGTCTTACTTTCATCATGCCCACAAAAAGTCAATCCTTGGCGTAAGAATATTCACAAACTTTTCAATGAATATACCGAACGAGATTTGTAAAGTCTTGTCACTAAAGTAGGCTGCTTGTTCAGAAATTACTTGATCGATATTTTTTTATTTTTAAATAACTCGTACTTTCTCTTATCATGATTGTGCGCACTTTTAATACCATCAGTATGCATAATCAACGTTTTGAGTTTGTTTTAATTCCCAAATCCTTTATTCATAAAAACATCACTAATTTTGTTCTTAAACAAGTAATAAAAAAACAAAAATCTGCATCATTTAAATAAAAAATTCAAGCCATTGATATCATAAAAAAGTCACAAACTTCCACATTCCTTTTCGAAAAAATTACGAGAAAGCGTTTGACATGGCTATAAAGCAATAAATTTTCTTCAAATCATGTATTGGTCTTTATAAGTATAAGATGGGGTAGGTAACTATAATCAGTATCATGAATCATAAGCACTTTAAGTGTTGAAAAAATTATCTTGGTTATCACTTTAGTGAATAACGTCCTCTATTTCTTGAGTAATGAATGACGTAGAAGATGCTGAATTGTTTTGTGATATTCCACTTGCGTCTTGATCGCCCCATTTTTTTTTCATACTTAGTTTCTACATCAATATTATCATCATAAATAATTTAACACAAATGATTTGCCACCCAAACAAAATTTAAATTGGATATAATTCATATATCAAAACAAAATTATTAAAGATTCATAATGCAGCAACAAGCCTATATGTCACTCCCTTTAATTCCCTTCTCTAAAAATCTCAACATGATATCATACTTCCTCGGAGGCTCCCACTATAAAATGAATTCAAGATCTTATAGTTATACGTTTAGCTTATACATATATGCCCATAGTAGCTGTCAATTTCAGATGTTCAGCTCACAGTTTCAAATGTTCAAATTAAAGCACACATGAGTCAAAACACAAGATTCAATTTCTTATACTACACTTTAATTTTTCAACCTTGTTTCTGATTGCTCCCTTTAGCCCAGTTTCTTATTCACACACTTTAATTTATCAGCCATGTTGAAAATTAATAATAAAAACAACAACAAAACAAGTCAAGACAAGACACAATTTCTTTGAAATGTCAACAACAAAACTAAAATCAAATTAACCATAGAAGGTAAAAGCAAAAGCAGAGCAACAATAACAAAAAAAAATTAATATGGAGTGGAATTGCACAGAAGCAGCCAAGCTGCGCATCGTTGGCCGAGAAGCGAAGACGAGAAGGAGAAGTAGCCAAATTGTGTGTCGTTGATTGAGAAACGAAGACGATAAGCAGTCAAGTTATGCATCGTTGGCCGTCAAGCAAAGATGACCAGGTAGATTGTAGATGGACCGCACAATATTTGATATGTATTTTGGTGTATGATTGACTGAGTGAGTTTTATTAAGATAGTTGTATTGAGATGATTTAATTGTATTGAAATATTTGAGTGGGACTGAAAAATAAAAAAATTGACTTGTGATGAATTGAAATACAAATTATAAAAAATTATTATACACGGATTCTTATCCAGTCATGTCAAATAATTCGGCAGCCATTCAAAACATGGTTGGTTTTAGATTTTATCAATTAATACCTGATGAACATGCGTCCCCTTATGAAAAAACATCTTAATTTGTATAAAACCATCTTGTTTTATCTTAATATACCCTTATTTCATGCATAACTATTTGGCTGCAAATTTGCATTGGAGCATCGGATAAGAATCCATTATTTATTACATATGCTAAAAATTATTTGAGTTGAATTTGAATGGACAATTATCTCCAATGTTTCTCCGGTCTGACATTGACAAAGTCAATAAAGTTATAGGAGAACCAGAAGTTATAACCATTTATCCATGTGCAATGGCGAAATTATCTTGATAGACATTTTGGAGAATATTCGCTGAAAGAACTCTCGACATCACTAAAACTACTCATGCAATTATCTTTGTGGTTAAATCATAAAATTTGATAGTTCTTGTGTGATATTTGTAACAATAAAAAATTCATGTGTCACTCTCAGTCTTAGTGTTAGTTCATGAACAAATTAAAAAATTTCCCTTAAAACTAAATAAAGCGTGCTACATGCTCATTCTATTAAAGCAGCATTAAAATAAAAACTATTCACTATTAACATTTTATTTAGTATTTATTTGGTTAAATCAAAAAATAAAAAAAATTGAAATAAACCAAATACGAGCATGTTAAGAAATCTTATTATTTTTTATCTTGATATTGTCTTTTAGACATAGATAAGAATCATTATTATTATTATAAGATTGATAACACAAAATCGAAGTATATACAAATGCAAACAAACAATCAATCTTTGGTCAAAAACGAAAACCGAAAAATCATAAACCATTAACATTTTCTATATTTATACACAAAAAATAAAAAGAAACAAAAGAGTAAAATAAGATATAAAATATTAAATTATATATAAAAAAAACCAATAGAGCACTTATTGGTTCAAGAGTCCATTCTCCTGTAAATAAAAACCGATAAACCGATGAATCGAATCAAATCGAACCGAATCGATAAGTTTGGTTCAGTTTGGAATGTTAGTGATTCTTTCACATTTTGAAAAACTGACGACTAATGGTTTGGTTTTGGTTTCTAATTTTTTTCAAACCGAACCGATCCAAATCGAACAAAATTAGGGCTTTATATGAAAATACTCGTATGTAGTAATTAAATTAGTCAATAAAGTTAATGAAAAAAATTAATCAAGCCAAATCGAACCATGTAGTTTGATTCGGTTTGGTTTTTTAAAACTAGCGGTTCGATTTGGTTTCAAATTTCTCAAACTGATTACCAACAGATTTTTTATTAAAAACCGAAATGAACTGAATCGTTACACGCCTAATGTATAGCCAATATTATTTATTAAATAAAATTCACTCATTTTACTTATTACATGACTTTTTATGTTTATATTTTCATTAATAATTATATTTAATATTTATAATAATTTATATGTCATAACACAGAAAGATAAAAATAGAGAACAATAAGCTAAGTAAATGATACTTAGCCATGATTAAATAAATTATAAAGATATAAATTAAAATTAAAATAAGAAATGCATGACAACGCTACTTAAGACATAGTTATCAGCACCAGACCGGAGATCAAACCGGTCAGGCCACCGATTTCCGGTTTACCGGTTGGATAAGTTGGATCGACCGGTTTGACCGGAGGTCCAGTAAGTTAAATTATATAAGTTTAAGTTACACCGTTGGTATATGCCAACAAAATTAGAGTACCTCAGTGGTAGAAGTGTGAAATTAAAAGCACGAGGGTGTGAGTACGAGTACCACTGACTCTATTTTATTATTATTTTGCTTTAATTAGTATTAATGGTTTTACTATAGAATAATTCTTAATTAATTGTATGTAATTTAGTGAACCGGTTCACATTAGTATCGGTCCGGTTCGACAGTTTTCATCTAAACCAATCCGGTTCAACCCGGTTTAGGTTGCAATTCAGTAAGCATAAATGAACCGGATTGGAATTTGATCCGGATCCCGGTTCAACCCATCGAACCGGCTGATCTGGTCCGATTCTGATAACTATGACTTGCTCAGACTACACCAGAATTAAAATAAATATTTTAAAAATTCTGAACGCACCAAAATCAAAATTCACGCATGTCAAAGATTTCATATTATTATTTTTATCTTGATATTATCTTTTTTATATAGATAAGAATAATTATTATTATAAATGGAAACAAAAATGGAAGTATATACAGAACAAAATGCCTGGTTAAAAACAAAAACTAAAAAATCATAAACCATTGACCTTTTCTGTATTCCTACACGGAAAATCAAAATAAAGAAAATGACTGAAATAAGGTATAAAAGATTATATTATAAATAAAAATCAAATGGACGCTTACCAGTTCTGGAGTCCATCCACCAACTACTGTAGATAATCAATATTAAATATTAAATAAAATTTATTTGTTTTACTTATTGCGTTGAATTTTTATGTTTATCTTTTCATTAATAATTGTGATATGTTATAATAGTTGATATACTATAACTCAAAATATTAGTTGGTTTAAATGATAATTAGTAATATTTAATAAAATAAAAAATTAGGAAGATAATAATAAATTATATCAAATTAAAATCAAGAAATTAATGAGAGCACGCCACATATGATTTTAGAGCTCATAATGCACCAATTTAAAAATAAATATTTTTAAAAATTCTAGCGGCAAAAAAATTCGTGCATGTCAAAAAAGTAATATTTTTATCTTGATATTATCTTTTTTATATAAATAAGAAATATTATTAAATAAAAAATAAAAAAGGAAGTATACACACAAGATAAAAAAAGTAAATCCTGATAAAAAAGAAAAACCATAATATCTTAAAAAATTAACCTTTATTCTAAATGGAAAGTCAAAAGAAAGAAAGTGACTAGAACAGGGTATAAAAGATTAGATTATAAAAAATCAATGGATAAGTACTTAAAAAAAGTCTTAAATTGTCATTTTTTTAATTATGGTTCAAACTATTCGAATTGCCGAAAATGGTGCAAAGAAAAAAGTTCAGACTAATTTATGATGCTGTTTCAGATCGATTGAGTTGATTCAATAAATTCAATTAATTTTATTAAATTGGTTGATAATTGATTGAGTAAGTATGGAAAAAAGTCATTTTTTATCTATGATCAAAATGATTTCATTAAATTAATGACCAAATGACGTAGCTTTGGTGAACATGTTTGCTTGTTACGATGAGTACAACTGTAAATGTCATTTTAAAAAATTAGTTCAGAATTTTTTAATGAACAATTTCGACAATTCAGATAGTCCAAACCATAATTGAAAATTTTTAATATTATGATTTTTGTACATATAAGTACCATTATTATTATTAAATGAAAAATAAAAAAGGAAGTATATGCAGAAGATAACAAACAATCGATGCCTGGTCAGAAAAAAAAATCAAACAATTGTATACTATAAATATCTTAAATAATACTTTAAGATAGTGTTGGTTTACGAAAAAAAATTGAGAAGAGAAATGGAAATGCAAATGACATAAAATTTATGTTTGGTTTATGAGAAAAATATGTATTATTTAAGATTAGTAATACACCAATGATTGAGATCCATTTGGATCTTATCCACTTTTTAAATAAAATAAATAAATAAAGCAGGAGAGAAGTATGAAGATATTAATATATTTGACTTCCTTTATTTATGGAATTGTAACGGATCACCACCCATGATTTTAGCTCTGTAACAAAATATATATTAAATGATATACTTTTGAATCACCTGATTTTCTATGAAATTTATTTTCGTTATTGTCAACTTTGAAAATAATAAATGTAGTGGTGCACTTAGTTTTAAAAATGGTGCACTACTATTATAGTGGTGCACAGTTAGTTTATATTTGATGTGTTGGTTCTCTAGTTTTTGAAGTGTAAATTTTGATGCGTTGTAGAATTAAGGTTAACATTTTTTACATAAAAAATTAATTCCACTACTCATTTTATATGCACCATTATAGAACCCCAAAAACTCATATATACATCAAGTTTATTACCCTTAGAAATATACTAATTTATGTGCATCACTGTTGAACTCGGTTCTGTGCACCATATATACAACTATGTTCTGTGCACCATCAAAACTCAACCAGGAAGTGGTGCACTTCACAATTTGTGGTGCACTTCACAATTTATTTAAACTCGTAACTTTTTTCACAAAAATGATGATTGTGGTTACACCATGTTCTCCATATTCTGATCTCAATCCCCATTCTTCTAGAAAAACTCGCTACTTGAAAAGACCGAAAACGTTTAACTTTTGACATGTGCACCGAAAACTTTTACCATGTGCACCAGACTTTAACACTCATATCTCCATAATCGCATCATTTTAATGATACCATCTCTTCATGAAGACCTTATCAAGATGTAGCAGGAACAAAGGAATGTATATTGCTCTGATGGTTGGAGAAAAAAATATCATCCGAGTCTTGACCTCGCTGGTTACGTTCATCTGTGGCGCTGATTTTGGTTGTCTTCGCCGGCTGCCACTCTCCAAATCTGACCGCCATCATAATAATGATGTTAGTGGTTAGCTTTATTGACTTTCACATTAGTTTCGCTGGAAAGTTAGATTCAATAAAGAAATAAATCAGAAAAGAAAGGAACGAATTGGATGATAATAGTGGAGAGAGAGAAAAGAATTATAGATTTTTTTAAGATACTGATGCGGCGTTAGTTAAGGAAATAAATAAAGTTAAATATAACATTTATAAAATTATTAAAGTGAGTAAATCATGATCCGTTAGATGATGCAAAATCAATGGATATAAATAGTTCACATTTTACATATCCAAATTGGTTTTCATTTGATCCACTCCCTATATATATATATAGGGGGGGATCAGGTGAACACCACTCCGGATTTGTAAACTGTGAACTATTTTAGATCATTGATTCTGTAACTGATGGATGCACCAGATTAAATGTGTTTCTGAAAGATAATAATTGAATATAAAAATATAACAAAATGACGATTAATTAGATAACATTAAATCCTGAGTATATTTATTATCCATTAATTAAGGAAGAAGTAACTATCTAATCTCTCAATTCACATGATTTAGCTAAAAATACTGAATCTCTCACCCACTCGCCATCAAGCAGAACACAAATACGATCTGGAGAGAGACATAACCACCCACATTCTGCCATTTAAGAATTTTAAAAATTCGATCCTTTTTTTATTTCACCATCTTCCGATATTGTTGTGCACCATGATTACATGGTGCACATGTTATGAATCTAAGATGGTGCGCATGAGTGCTTTTTTTATTATACAGTGCATGTGTTACGAAACAGAGATGAGTCACTTTAGATTAAAATGGCGCACATATTACGAATTTTGAATTATGCATTGTATTTTACTGATGCACTACATGATGTATAAAGTCTTGATGTGGTGCACATATTCGCGTGGTGTAAATATGTGCACCAGATTCACCAATAAATTTTGAAATATGGAGTAATAGCTCACACATAAAATTTCATTTCATAAAATATGTACACAGATAAAATCCATAAGTCTATGCGTACATCATTAAAAGATAATAAAAAATATCATGTGTGCCCCTGAAAAATATTTAGTAGATCTACTCGTGCACCATTAAACCCAGAAGATTGTGCACCATTGATTGTGCACCATTGCTGATTTTCTCTAGCGGTTGAATGTGAGATGACTACTCAAAGAATTCAAGTGTGGCGCCTTTGATGAATTTGAGGCGAATTTTTTCAATCATCTGTGATTGTGCACCTCAGACTTGGAGCAGTGCACCATAAAGTTGTATTGTGCACCAAAAAATAAAAAGATCAATCTTCTTCTTTGATGGTGTTTTCCTTAACTAGACGAAGTGGACGGAAATTTTTTACCAGAATTAATGGCGGAGACAAATAAGGAGAAGTGGATGATTGAGTCAATTCGGCAGAATCGATTGAATCTGGCACTCCTTTGTTGAAGTTAGTCTTCTCCTTAACTAACCGGAAATTAGAAATAGTAATGTGCGGTGCCTCAGATCCGGATTGTGCGAGGTGAGGTGACTGGCTATGGTAGAAGAGTTGTGTTGGCTGTCGAACTAAAGGTTGGCGGAGATGTGCCGATAGAGACGTGTGAGGTATATTGAATTAGAAGGAGATAATTATGAAGAGAGGAAAAGTAGGATTGTAAGATTTAGAGCCTTATATTAAGAAGGTTAATTAAAATTAAATAAGAAGATTAATCGATTGAAATTTTAAATAGGAGAATGTATTTAATCTTAACCGTTGGATGATTTTAAATCAATGAACAAAATTAGTTCACAGTTTACAAATCCAAAGTGGTTTTCATTTGATCCACATTCTATATATATATAAAATTTTTTTTGAAAAAAGTACAAAATGAGATATATATTATCACCAATTTAAAAATTACGGTTATAACTATTTAATTTTAAAATTCATGGTCATTTAGATTTGTGGAGCCTCTATGTAATATTACAATTCTTAATCAACCTCATAAACCACTTTATCTAATTTCATTTGCACCCAAACCGCATGAATTTGAAAGTTATATGGATTTTGTTCAAATTTTAGTTCTCATTCAATTTTGTGGTATTTTTTGTTTATCAAAAAGCTGTTTATGGAAAAAAAAATTTTATTTTCTAATTTCAAATAGATTAGATTATACTTTAATGAAAATTGAATTTTTAATAATAAAAAATGGTAAATGGAAATTTTTTTAAAAAAAAATTGGATAAGTTAAAATAACCTCAGGACCTTCTTCAAATGATTGAGTAATTTCATGATTTTTTAATCTTGATTTTTTTAAAAAAAAAGTGCATGGAATTTTGAAACATTTTTCATTTAGTAAAATGAGTTAAAATTAATATCTCAGTCCTTCTCCAAATGATAATTCCCATTATTTTTATGATTTTTTAAAAAGTTTTATTAGAAAAGGTCTTTTTTATTTTAATTTCTCTTCAATTTTTTTGAAACATAATTTATTCAATAAAATGAGTACAAAATTGAGGTTTGAGTGAAAATGAAATTAAATAAAGTGATTTATGGGGTTGATTAAGAATTATAAAATTACACAGTGATCCCCACAAATTTAAATGACCGTGAATTTTAAAATTAAATTATCATGACCATAATTTTTTAATCGGCGATAGTATATACCCTATTTTATACTTTTCCCAAGTATTTCTTATTCTCTTAAATCTCTCACTCATTACCAAACAATAAATTTAAAATAAATCCCAAAAAAAAACTTATTTTTACTTTATTTGATCTGTAAATTATTTATATCGAACAATAGCCTTATTAGGACAACACGTTGATTATTCAAACAAACTACGTATGATTTAAGGAGTAAATACTTATCTGTAATGTTTTTGTATAATAACTCAACCTTTGACTACTCTGAACGGATTGACCCGACAACAGTAGAAAAACCGAGCACAAACATCCTCAGTCATCAAGCATCATCAGCCATTGAGATCAGCATGTTTCCGGCGGCCTTGCTCTCCGGTGAAGAGGTCACCGACTTCGTCTTGGTCCAAGGCCATGGAGTGAAGGGCCTGGAGGCAACCGGCCTGGAGACTCTCCCCGACAAATACGTCCAGTCGGCAGACCAGAGGCTCGACGCGAGCCGCGTGGTGAACGGGCGAGAGGGCTCGGCTCCATTATTTCCGGTCATCGACGTGTCGAACTGGGAGAGTCCCTCGGTTCGGAAATCCGTACCGGAGTCTGCGGAGAGATGGGGCTTTTTTCAGATCGTGGGCCACGGGATCCCACCGGAGATGCTCGGAACGGTTAATGAGACGGCCGTGAATTTTTCGAGATGCCGACGGAGGAGAAGAGGAAGTGTCTGTCGGAAGCCGGTCAGATGGGATGGGGGAGTAGTTTCAATCCCGGAGCGGAGAAGGTGTATGAGTGGAATGACTTTCTCATCCTCTTGCACGTCCCTGGAGATGATTCCGTCTCCTATTCCTGACCGTCTTTTTGCAGGTATGTTTTTAATAAGTCAGTTTTCACTTTATAGTGGGTCTAGTTTATACCATAGTTATAAGAACGGCAATCAAAGTTAGAACCGGTGAGAGTTTTGATTTTTGATTTTTCAATTGAATTGGTGGTTTGAACCCGCTCAATTACTGATTTAATTAAATATAAAATTGTGACAAAGAATAACTTAATAAATGATTAACATACACAAACAATAAGAGCATGTGGAGTAGTGGTGAAAAAGCTGCATATTCGAGCCCCTCATTGTAGGGGTGATCACCAGTCCTGACCCGGACCGAACCGGAGCGGAACCGGAATGGACCGAAATCGGAATCCAGATTTTTGGTAGATCGAAGACCGGATCGGACCGGAACAGGAATGGACCGAAACCGAAATCCAGATTTTTGGTAGACCGAAGACCGGACCAGTTAGGACCGGAATCTCCCCCCAAAAAAGATGCAGGCAGCATGATTCATGAATAAACCGAACCTGAGTTAATCAAATTGAACCTGAACAACAAAGAAAGTAGACCTGATTATAGCAGAAAAAAAATTTTTTTTGCCAATTCTGCCAACAAAATTGCAACAAAAAATAGCAAAAAAATCAGCCAAATCATCTAAAGTTCCAACAGCAGGTCAGTAGCAAAATATAGCAGCAACAACAATACATTTCTCTGTTTTGTAAAACAAAATTCAGCAGTGAGCAGTTCAACAACAAAAATCAGCAGCCTTGTTGGGACTTCTTCGGTCTTCCAAATGTGACACTCTTCAATTGTCCGTATCCGCGGCATATATAATTTCGTTCGTAGCTCCATTTTCTTCTAAATCTGTACAGTAGATAACATTTTCATTAGTGACAGTAAAATAAACTCCAATAATTAGAGAAGCCAGCAATTTCTACCAAAACACTGTCCAAATCAAATTAAATATTAACACACATAATAGAAACTACAAGCTAAGATAATATCTTTTTCATACTCTTCTAAATCATCCAAATATTCTTGTACATCAAGTTTTTGACTTTTGGATCCATCCAATCGTGGACGCGTCGCACGAAGCCAATCTTGTCCACATACAAGAGCTTGTACCATCTATTATACACAGTTAAAAAAAGTCATAACTTTCTGAATTCTCTTTTCAATTATATTAAAAAACAAAAGAAAATTATACTTTTACCTTAGGAGACAACGAGCTCCTAAAATGATCTAAATGACGTCCCCCGGCACTAAATGCGGATTCCGACGCAACCGTCGATAATGGCATAGCTAATATATCATGCGCCATACGTGCAACAACTGGAAATCTGGGCTCATTAAGCTTCCACCATAATAGGACATCCTTACCTTCATCTTCACCCATTTGCTCATTTAAATATCTTTCAAATTTTGTTCTAGTTCCACTAGCAGTTCCTTTCATTCTATTGACCTTGTCTTGTAAAGCTCGGAAATAATCCAAACTAGTCTCATCCCCATCATCATCACGAACATGTTGGGTAGTCAAAGTATCACTGTTTTGCCCAGTTTGAGAAGAATACAATTGTCTATACTCATCAAACATATCATAAGCGAAATCCTTAACCTTTACAGCTATACCTTGCGCCTCTCTTTGCTCATACATGTCTTTAAGAGCAACTTCAACACCAAATAACTTACATTGTGGATAGAGAAGGGCAGCCATGTAAATATACAAATTCATTTTGTTCACATCGCCCCAATATTTGTCATACTTTGCTTTCATTGCCTTGGCCATGCTCTGAAACTCCGAATCATTACTTCTCTCCCATTGTCTTAACAATTTATGAGTAGAAGCAATTTCAAAAAAACCTTTGTTACTAGTCACATAAAGCGTACCCGAAATACGACAAGTTAACCTGTATAGCTCCTTCAAAAAGGAAAACAGCAAAGAAATTTTATCCCAATCAACATCAGTTGGTGGTTTTTCATTATCCTTAACATCAGGACCATCAGGAAGCTTTACATACCCAAAAACTCTTCTGAATTTAATAGCCGTATCAAGCATGATATAAGTGAAGTTCCATCTAGTAGGCACATCAAGAGATAAAGACTCTTTTGATCCAATATTTAGTTTTTCAGCGGTTTCATTGAATCTAGCTAATCTTGTAGCTGAATTCTTCACATGTTTCATAGCTGATCTCACTCTGTCAATGCATTTTACATGAACACCCATACCATCCCATGCAATAAGATTCACTATATGGGCTATGCATGCACCTCAAATGAACATATTTCCCATTACTTATACATCCTGAGACACTACGTTGTATCATTTTTCTCAAATAACCACATGCAACATCATTCGAGCAAGCATTATCGACCATCACGGTAAAAAGTCTATCATCCACACCCCAATATTCTAAACAAACCTCCACAGCCTTACCAATGTCTTCACCTTTATGACTACCAATGGGACAAAAATTCAAAATCTTTTTCTGTAATTTCCACTCATGATCAATAAAATGGGCTGTGACACACATGAAATTAACTGTTCTGATTGATGTCCATATATCAGTAGTGATAGAAATCCTTTGACAAGATTTAGCAATCAACTCTTTCACATAAACCTTTTCTTTCAAATAAATCTCATAACAATCCCTCCCTATGGTGAAACGTGAAGGTATATGAAATCTAGGATTCATAACATGCATTAAATTCTGAAAACCAGGTTTCTCCACAAATCTGAAAGGCAGCTCGTCAACAATTATCATATGAGTTAACGCCCCTCCAATTAACTTCACTGAAATCAAAAACCCAATTCTTCAGTTTGTCACCCTCAACACCAATAGCAGGCTCAAAAACTAATTGGGTCTCCTTACCATTATCCTCATTAGCAGGATTTTTATCACATTTCTCATAATGCAATTTAACATTTTTAGACCCATTAACAGTAGCATCAGCAGCAAAAGTTTTATCACAAAACTTACATTCAGCTTTTAATTGACGATCTTCAATGTATTCATGAAACTTACCCATTATGTAGCTCGTCGTTTGCTTTTTCTTCTGATATATTTGCGTTCAGCTGTCAATGTTTTGGAGGGTGCTAAGCTATCGCGAAGTTCCTCCAATTCTCTTTCATTAAGAACATGTGTATCCAATAATGGGGCTTGTGTCTCGATTGATTCTTCAGAGAAGGGTCTTTTACTTATAGAGCTCGACATCTATAAGTGACAACCATTTTTGTCAAATAATAATCATATAGTGTAGAAAAGAAACAAAAAATAAATAAAATAATAGTAATGATTTATGAATCTTACATTGCAAGAGTTTTGTGTTAAACCTTCCGTGATTGTTGGTTGGAATGACAATTTCTGCTCTGAAATTAAACAAAATACAAAACTAATGAGAAAGATAAGAGTAATCTCATCAACATCAAAACCTATAAAATATGAAGCCGGACAGCCCCTTAGATTCCCTAGATAGCAAAGCTCTAAAAATAATTGAGCAACATTTATCCAACTTCTCATAATACAAAAAATTTGATTATAATTTAAAAACCTCATTGTATTGTTATAATCAAAACTAAACTTCCAGAACTCCAACTCTGTCAAAACTACAACCACATCTCTAAATCACCAAGCACCATAAGCTAAAATGAAACAAATTCATCCATGCAACTGCAGATAAACGGAAAAGAAACCTTTTTGGGACAAGATTAAACGGATTGGCAACCAAATTGGTAGAGAATACCTTAGTGCTAATTGGAGAACGGTTGAGGTCGGACGACGGCGGAGGTCGAGGGCTGAGGTCCTGAGGATGAGGCGCGAGAGCGAACAGGACCGACTGGCCGGCTGCGGGCGTGCGGCTGCGACAGCAGGACTGGCCGACTAGGGATGGGGAGTGGCGACTGGCGAGTGGGGATGGCCGGATCCGGATGGAACGACAGGCGACAGCGACGGCCGATGGGTAGATGCGGGAGTCGGGACTCGGGAGCGAGGCGAGCGACTGAGAGTTGAGAGAGACGCAGGGTTGCTGGTTGCTGGATTAGGGGTTGGGGTTGCCCTAATTGATTAAGTGAAACAACGCAGTTTTATTAGATTCCGGTCCATCCGGGTCGGACCGGAATATTCCGGTTTTCAGACCGGACCGGACAGGAACCGGATTCTTCAAAAATCACGGACCGAAAACCGGACCGGAATCAATCGGTCCGGTCGGGTCCGGTCTTTTCCGGTCCGGTTCCGGGTCATTTTCCGGTCCGGACCAGATTTTGAACACCCCTAGCTGGAGACTGATCCGAAGCCGCTGTATAAACAAGTTGTGTTCTCGGACTACTTCAACAACTTCTTGGGGAAGGCACGCGTCGGGAAGCGGAAGCCATTGAGTATGCCAAGATCAAAAGTTGTGTAGCTCCAGAATAATCGTAGCCTCGTTGCATTAGGTACTGGTTTGTTTTCTTAGGTTCGTACCTTTGTTTTCCGTTCTTCAAAATAAAACAAAAACAGTCAAAATACTCTGCAACACCATGTCGATCATGGCGATATCAATTGTTACCTATCATGTTTTATCTTTTAACGTGTTACATGACTGATCAAACTGTCGCATGATACTTTACAATTGATATCCATGATTCACGTAGCGAATCATATACGTCCAAAAATGACTCCAGAAAGGTCAGCAAAGTGCGCGATTTAGCCAAATTTTCACACCCACTTCTCCAACATTTTGATGAAAACCCAAAATTTTTAGGGAAAATCCACCACCAGATCTTCCCTGATCACCAAACCCAACCAACACTCAATCGAACACACAACTCTCTTCCTCCAACCCCTCCAAAAGCGCACCCCCTCCCCCACAAAGCTATCTAAACAACTCCAATTCATTTTCAGCATCTACTTCTAACTTCTTGCCGTCTCCATTTCCGCTGCGAAGAGAAGCTTCAGACATTCACTGTCGACAATGCTAGAATAGACTCGTATTCTTCGTCTTTGTATAAAGAGTATGACCAGCATCGTATTCCATTTTCTCTCGTATCAGAAGAAAAAGAACGCATTGGCAATGAGCTTAAAGGAGAGTGATATACACAAGCGAAGCAAGTCGACTGCAATACCGTCGAGAAGGGTTCTAGACAGAGATGAAAATAACAACGATGTCAATAATCCGCATACAGATCCCGAGACCTCAGCAAGTCAAAACCTCACTTACTACATTATTTTCTTCAAACAAATGTTACTAAGTTTGGTTAAGATTCAGGGTGAATGTTGGTGGTTCGCATGTATATAATTCTAGGATTTAACATGAAAGAGATTGAATCTCTTGTTTGATGTTTTTATCATAAAAATGATAACCATGTGTAAGTATGTACACGTTTAGGTTTAGACATATATAACCTTCGTCGATTATTTATCTTATAATATGTTGATTTTTTTACTTCGTGTAAATGTGTCATGTCAGAGTTCTTGCCAGAAAAGAGAAAAGGGGTTTCTCAACCTCAACAGTTTTTATGGGAGTGATGATAGATAATTGAACGTTGATTATAATTTAGGATAGTCTTCACACATTAAGTTATTAACAAATAAAATACTATTCTAGTTTCACTTACAAGGACTAAGGTAGAAAGAGATTATATTCAAAATTTATTTTCAAGTGTGTGGTGTGAAGATGTAAAGATGGTGAGAGATAATTTCTGATAAATATCATGATCAATTTGAATTATATGGTGGTCTGGTGTATTATTATATTAATAAAATAAACAGATAAAAAAAGTTTATATTCAAATTTGATGATGAAATTTGTTTAATGAGATGTTTATTATTGATAAATAGACTCATAAAAGCCTTACAGAAGGGTTTTTTAGCTTTGTTTACAAAATCAATCTGACGACCAAACTGGTGATACATTCGATTTTTGATTGACTGGTTTGACCGATCGTTTATACAAGTTTAGCTGCCAATGCAAATTGTATGAGAATTAAAATTGACACGAGAAGAATTTGTTGCTTAGTGGTATTTATGGGTGTAGACTGGTTCAGAGTTGGACCGGGCTGGAACTGGTTTGAACCTAAATTGATTTGGACTTGAACCAGAATCAATATTTCATAAGTATCGAAGACCGGACCGGACGGGAAAATTTTGGGTTTGGATCGGACCCGACTGGAAAATAATTGGTTTTATTTGAATATTAATGAAAAAAATATTTTTGTTTGTATATTAAATAAGATATATTTAATTATTATATTAAAAGTATTATATTTTATAAAAAAAATTATAAAACCGGTCCATTTCTGTCCGAATCGGAATTTTTCGAGTTTGGGCCTGACCGGACCAGAAACCAGAATCCACAAAATTAGTGGAGTGAATTTTCCAGGTCATTTTCCGGTATAGACCGAATTTTGCACACCCTAATGATATGGTATTGACCTAGGCTGGCTCGATAGCCATACTGGATTTGAAAACCATCTCTTACGCAATCAGCTTGGAACCCATCTGTTACGCAATCAGCTCGGTTCAATTAGTTTCATACGATATCATCCGATTTGGTCCGTTTTTTATGATTTATCCTGTTCGGTAAAAGTGTGTGAATCGGACCGAAACCTAGTCTCATTGAACTATCTGGTCTGATTATTCTAATTATGATTATTTTTTGTTGATTGGAATGCTCATTTGTATATGGTGACATCCCCATATAATTTTGATCTGCTCTTACTATCTTTCGGATTTGATTGTATGATACATATTTGCTTCAGAGATGAGAATTTCAACAAAAATTCCACTTTTATAACTTCAAAAATATAACCATCTAGTATTTAAAAAAGTCACACATAAATTCTATGATTAAATCGATCGTCAAACTGATCAACATCCGATTGAACTGAAGCATGTATTGGAGGCATGATCAATTTAGCAATCAGTATGATTCTGATAATTATACTTTTATTTTTATTTTTTTTGAAAATTCTGATTTTATTCCAAAAAGGGGAGAACTGTACAGACCAACATTCATGACAAGCTTTACAAGCTTGGGGAACCAATGATTCCACCCACACACAAAAACAACAAAAAAAATAAACTGTAGTACTGAGTCACTACTAGACAATGTTTTGGTACATACTTTTGCCAGCTACAATGTGGATTGAGTTCTTCAAACTTTTTGAAGAGATTTGTATCACAGTATGAAGTAGTTTGTGTTGATATAGGAGGTGATTTATAGCACGAATAGGGGTGTAATGATTCGGTTTCATTATGTTTTTAATAAAGAATCAAACCGAATCGTGGGTGGTCGGTTTGAAGAATTTGAGACCAAACCGAACCGTTTGTTTCAAAAAATCAAATCGAATCAAACTGTGCAGCTCAGTTTGGTTTGATTTATTTTTTTATAAAATTTATTGACTAATTTAATTATTACATCTGAGATTTTTCATATGAATAATAAGATAGATATACTAAATTATATTATATATTCAATTAAATTTAAATATGATCTAAAATATAGTTAAACCATTCAGTTTGAATTGGTTTGGTTTGAACAATATTAAAAACAGAACCGAACCAATAGGAATCGGTTTTTTAAAATTTAAAATCGTAACTGAACCACCAATACTCCAAACCGAACCGCGATTTTATTCGGTTCATCGATTTATCGGTTTTAATTTACTGTCCTAACCTCGAAGCAACTTCGTCTGCACAAAACAATTCGTGGAAAAAAATTAATCACATTCCATCCTACAAGCGTGATCAAAGATGAATCTTTAATCACGTTTGGAAGTATTAAATGTGATTACATATCAAATGTTGATTTTTAATCACGCTTTATACTTTCAAACGTGATTAAAAATCAGATTTTAAATCACATTCGGAAGGGAGAAACGTGATTAAAAATCACATTTCACATCCTTACAAGCGTGTTTAAAGATTAATCTTTAATCACGTTTGAAAATATGAAGCATGATTAAAGATCAACATTTGATTTTTTAATCATGTTTCACATTTCTAAACGTGATTAAAAATTAATATATATACAATTAAAATATATATGATATGTGGGATCACACGTGGAGATTTGAAAAATTTATTTCAATGTGAATAAAAATTTTGTGAAAATGAATTTTATAATAATGTTGAGTTGATATGACACAACTCTAAGACGGTATTGCAACTATAGAGATTAGAGACCTTAAGTAAGTAGGGAGCTGACAAAGTAGACTCAAAGCACTTAAATACTTGATTAGAGACCTCTGGAATTCTGCAGGTATGAAGTGGTTTCTTTACTTAAAAAATTTGGCTCAAATTTCAATTAAGACACTCCATTGTCATAGGCGGATCCACGGATCCACTGGGGTCCCGAATTTCAACTAAAATTTTTTTATCTATGGTAAAAATAAATTTATATGCATAATTCAATGAAATTTTTAATTTTGTCTCTCCAAATTCAATGTATATTTTTGATTATGTAATTTTACCCCCTAAAAAAAAAATTCTGACTCAACCACCACCCACTCCACATGTTTGTTGGTAAGACGGAAGTTGATAGCTTTGGCTAGCATTAGGGAGGCTCTGTATAGTCCTAGATTGTTTTGCAGATTTTTTTCTTTATTTTCAAAAAAGTAACAAAAGAAATTGAAGAGTGTAACTCTTTCACCACAAAATCTACACTTTATGAATTGTCAGTGAGTGGTTCAACGGAGCACACTTTTTTACATAAATCATGCATTGACCAAAATATATATTTTTTATAAATATTTTTTTAGCAAAAAAAAATATTGTCAATCAAATTCAATTTGTTGTCAGAATTATTGAAATGGACAAAGATGATGCAGAAGTTTGAAAGATGATGTTAATGTTTTAATAAATAAAAAGATAAATTGCGTGTATTTTCATCAGATTTTAAATTAGGGACAGTACTTTGTAAAATTTCAATTTAAGTATTTCAAGACTAATTTCGAAACAAAAAAAAACATTACAGTTCATGAAATAAAGTGAGAATTCTCAATATCATGTAATAGATTATCTCACTCATAGTTTTAGTGTACTTAATATCATAGTGCTTTTTTGTTTCAAAATTAATGATATAACATTGTATGCTATAACTTGGGGGTTTCATATCTTAATTTAATGATATAAGCCACGAATTCGGGCCAATTTTTTTTTCCCGCGAGCATAGCAGAGTTCGAATCTCCTAATGATCGTATGCGTGAGTTGTAATTTATTTTAACATTTTTTTTTGAAAAACACAATTGTATTTAAAATAAATAAATTTAATGTCACTGCCCACATCCCACCATATTTTCACAAATTTCAATTTTATCTCATTTGATAAAACATTACATTTTGCGCATCGAATTTATGTGTGTATTGACTTTTTATTTTGAACATTTATAGCTTCTCATGTGTGAGAGCTTCATTTATTAAAAGTATGAGAAAATTAAAATAACAAAATAAAACATAGATCATGATTTTTTTTGCGAGGAGTCCTTTTTAATTCTTTTTTAAAAAAAATCATGCACTAATGCATATACTGACAGGCCAGCTGTAGGGTGCTAATGTAATTTTTAGTACACGTAACATAATATATTTTTGCACAGTAATAGTCCCAATTTTGATTAATTATAAAAATAAAATTTATTTCTTGAGATTAATAATATTTATTGTATCAATTGTCGATTTAGGGTGTTTCAAAAATAGTCACAATCAAGAAGAGTCTCTTTAGGTAACGTATTATTATGTCACGAAAATATTGAAATTGGAATTCTTATCTTGTAAAGCTAAATACAACCAAATTAAAACTACTCAGTTTTAATTTAGACTGATCTTACCGAATTCTCGCTGGCTTAAATTTATTTTGCAGATTTTGAGGATCTAGTGGAGACCATGATGACAGGAAGTATTTTCTGACCAGATTTAATGCAATTAATAAACCAGAATGTGCCATTTAGTAAAATTAGAACTTATAAATATCTTATTAAATTAGAAGAATCAATAACATAAAAGGGAAAAATACGAAAAATGAGGTGCGTACTATCACCACTTGCAAATTTAAGACATTATTATCCCCAATTTGCAATTCTAAGGTATTTCTTTTTTTGGCCCCTCATTTGTAATAACAATAACTTCAATTACATCCAATATATTTTTATTATTTTCAAATCAGTCCCTACCTTAATAACATTTGATCCGTCAATTTTACCCCTCTAATTTTAAAAATTATTATTACCACATTTCATGCGAATACCATAATTGTATAATTAAACCATATAAATCGATAAACAATTCCTGTGAAATTCAATGTATTACAAAACAGTGAGACTTTTACGATACATATCACCCAAAAGATGACTCGCAAATCACAAAAGGAAGTAGTTTGAAGATGCCACAAAAGTATATTTAACACGATAACAATTCTATTTCTCCCTAATCTTGTGGCTGGATTGATTTGAAAATAATAAAAAATAGTGGATGTAATTGAAGTTAGTGTTATTACAGATGGGGTCCAAAAAAGAAATACCTTAAAATTGCAAATTGGGGATATTAATGCCTTAAATTTGCAAGTGGTGATAGTACGCACCCATTTTTCGTATTTTTCCCTAAAATAAAACAACCAAAATATACTAGTATTAAACTCGGATTTTACTAAATAAATAAATAAATATCCTCCTGAACCTGATTTAAATATCTAATATTGTTGAACAAGAATTTTTTTTATATTTTCGAAAATGGTTTGATTTGTTGTTTCTTATAGAAATATTATGGTAGACATTATGATAATGAATATTTATATAGTTGTATCGAATTTAATCTTAATATATTTTTTCTAACATATATATTACGAATAATTTATATTCAAAAACTATGTCATTTACTAAAAGTAGAACTTCGAAATAAATATCTTATTAAATTACAAGAATTTAATAAAGTAAAAAACCAAAATATACTGGTATTAAATTCAGACATTACTAAATAAATAAATATCCTCCTGAACTTGAAATATCTAATATTGTAGGACAGGAATTTTTTTATTTTTTCGGAAATGGTTTGATTTGTTGTTTCTTATAGAAATATTATGGTATTAATATATTTATATTAAATTTAATTTTAATATTCTCTCTGTCCTATTTTATTTGTCGATAAAATACCGTGCATTAATTTTTAAAATCAAATAACTCAAAATATAAATATTATAAAATTATAATAAAAATTTATTATCGAAGTAGAATTCGATACTAATGTATTGACATCCATCATCATAATATTTATCATAAAATTTCATATACAAAATGGCAAATCGAACTCAAATCTATAAAAGGTAAGCGGCAAATTAAAGAGGACGGGTGCGTAATATTTTCTATCATAAAAATATTATAAATAATTTAAATTCAAAATATAACGCACATAAATTTAATTGTAAAAGAGAATAGAAAAACATATTTGCAATAAATGTTATTACAGATTCACATTTGGCACGTTCAAACTTTCCTAACCGGACCTTTGACTTCTCTGGTAGCGTTGACCGCACGACAATATAAAACCGGAGCACAAACATCCTCAATCGTCGCCTTCCCGCTCACCTCGTCTCTCTGTCTCCCAAAGATGACGTCAGTCAGAGATCTATTCGCCTTCTCCGCTTTCGCCCTGGTCGCGTTCTGGTCCTCTCTGTGCGCCGGCAACGGGGACGTTGACGCTCTGATAGCGCTGAAACAGAGCCTGTCGGATCCGAGCGGCAACCTGGCCAGCTGGGATCCGTACCTGGTGAATCCTTGCACCTGGTTTCACGTCACTTGCAATGGCGACAATCGGGTCACCCGAATGTACGAAAGCTTCCTCCTTTCTGTATCTTTCTGTGAATTCTGTTGTTGATGGTGAATGCTTGATGTGCAGTGACTTAGCTGGACTGAACCTGGGAGGCCGGCTGGCCCCGCAGCTTGGCAATATAGACACTCTGCAGTACCTGTAAGTTTCAACACTATGTCGCTTCGATTTCAGACTCAACTTTCTTTGTGTTTTTTTCAGTATTTAGAATTTTCATTTGCGAGTCAATTGATGCGTATCTTCAATTTTTTTCTTTTTTTGTTGCCATCAAATATATATTGATGACTATGATGAGAACTTTGGTGTGTTTTTTTGGCAATCAGAGAATTAGGATTGAACAAAATTCAAGGAAGCATTCCGGCAGAATTGGGCAACTTGAGAAGCTTAATCGCCTTTGACCTGTTTAACAACAATCTCTCAGGCCCACTTCCAGCGACTCTCGGCAACTTGAAACAGCTTTTGTTTCTGTAAGTTTTTATTCCAATCTATGACACGGTTACTGGTGTCTGAATGGTTTTATTACGTTGGTCCAATGGCTTGGTTTGAGATGTTGTCGGATAATTTTCGAATTGTAAATTTCGAGAGTCTCAGAGATAAATATATAATTAGTAATTTTAAGCAATTTAAATTATACATTTTCTTTCTAGTGATGTATGAGATTTTTTTTTTTGCTTCTTGCAGGCGTGTGAACGACAATTCGTCATTGACTGGGAAGGTCCCTCCGGCAGTTTTATCTCTTCTGAACCTCAGACAACTGTGAGCTTGAGAAACCATAATTCTCGAATTTCATGGGATCTTACATTATGTGTGCTGCTAGTTATAACTCATCTACTGCTCTTTTTGGGACAGGGATATCTCGAACACCGGACTTTCTAGATGATTCTGAAACTACATAGTGCCATTGATCAAGTTATCTGAACTCTTTTCCAATGTCAAAGTATAAAATTTAACTTGTTACCATTGCCAGTGTCAGTTTGAATAATATATTTTCAATTACACCATCCAAGCAGCAACTTTTCCTTCTCTGAGATCAAGGGTAAGATGATATTTGGATATTAAAATGTTCATTTCTTGCTAATTGAATTTATTCAGATCGACTCAGTATATAAATACTTAGGGAAGTGACCAGGTTTTAAATAATGTGTTCCAAAAATCTAATGTGCACAATAAATGAAGTGATTTTATTAGAAACAAAGTAAAAACAACAACAATATCAGTGTATGATAATATTGGGAAAGTGAAGGATGAGATTTGTCCAATATTAGATCAACTGAGAATCTGATTTTCATGTGAGATATGAGAATCATTCATCTACCGAATCACAATTCGTCACGTGTCTTTAATGTGTCAGTTAACTATCATGTGTCACATATCTCACTGCAAATTCTTAAGTGCTCTGGGAGTAGATGCTCTCGTTTGCGAGTCTTTTTGATTTTGATGGAAATGACTCAGCCAAATATCTGGTGAATATATAAGCACAACTGGCGGATATCCATCAGTTGTGCAGTTGTGCTTATATATTCATCAGATGATTGATGCTTCTATATTCATCAGTTGACCTGTTATATTCATCAATGATTTACGTTTTAATTTTTGCATAAAATAACAACGGGTAAATATAAAAGCAGAACTGATGAATATTCACCAGTTGTGCTTTTAAATTCACCAGTTGTATATATAAGCCCAACTACTGAAATATAGAAGCAGAACTGATGAATATGGAAGCAAAACTGATGAATATAGAACTACAACTATTGAATACGGAACTATAAAATAATCTAATAATTATGGTAGCAAAATTAATGAATATGGAAGCACAACCGATGAAAGAACCATAAATAATATGATGAATATAAAACCATAAATAATATGATGAATATAGAAGTAAAACTGATAAATATGAACGTAAAATTGATGAAAATGGAAACAAAACTGATGACATAGTGATGAATATAAAATCATAAATAATCTGATGAATATGAAAGCAAAACTGATGAATATGAAATCATATGAAAACGACGTCGTTTAAAACAAATTCGAAACGACATCGCAAACGGAAATAGATGCTATCGGAGCACGGAAGAGTGATTGATATCTCACTACCGACACTCACATGTCCCACTCACTTATCATTTCACTTGCCACTTGCACTCTCTATCTTTATGCAAACAGATTAATTTATATTTTTAATTCTTGAAATCAATTTATGTAATTATATTGATATTTTCTTAAAATCAAAATTTCTAATTAATTATAAGAAAATATAAGATTTAATTTAAGATCTAGTTTGATATTTCATAATCATTTTATGTACATGATGTCAACTGGGAAAGCTGAAATGAGCAAATTAAATGCAACCATGGATCGGACTGTGAAAGCTTTAGGAGAACTCAAAAAACGAGCTTTGCAAAAGGAACGCATGAAGGGTGTGGAATATCCGAGAAGTATTCTTACTGAAGAACCTGACTCACAACATGCAGAACAAAAAAAAAAGGATTTACTGGAAGCAGACCTGGAATTCCAACTGCGCCAAAATAGATCAATTGAGGAGATATTGAAGAGTAACCGCATTTATTTAAAACAAACTGTGCTTAGCAACCAACAGCTTTCATACTCTTCATAGTTCCGGACTTCGTAGTTTCTCAACTTTAGCTGCTAGCCTTTCCATGAAGGCTGAATTTGATTTGAGTCTGTCCTTCAAAAATGCAGTTCGAGCATCCTCTACAAGCTTGTCTGCTTTCCGAGCTTCCTCCATAATTGCAATTAACGTTCTGAGACAATCCTTTCGATTTTCTTCCCGGTGCTCATACCTAGGAAAAGCAATCCTTATATTTATCTCCCATTATGCAAATAAAGATGGGTTTCTTCGTCAATTAGAGCAAGGAAACATTGAGTAACTTTTATGCACAACTAAAGTGGATGAAAGACTCTACCTCTCACTGATGATAGTTAGCTCATCTTTTCCAGAATGATAACGTTTTCCTACAAGTTCACGCAAACGTCTAAACTGATGCTTTGAGAGCCCAAATTCCTTCACAGTAACAGACAATTTGACTTTCCTGTTTTTAGGATGCCAAGAATCACCGCCGGGAGGAAATACTGCCCGAGTCTCCCACCTGAGGATTGGCCCTTCACCTGGCGGATCATCTCTGACCTTAATGTCTGAGATCACTTCATCCAATTCAGAGGGCTTCTCTGCATCCATAATCTTTTTACACTCCAAGACCATCTCATCTTCAAATTTCTTAAACAACTCATGAGCTTCTTCCACTTCTAGCTCTCCTCTCTCGCACATATCTCCAAGTTCATGGAATTTCTGCTCCACCTTTACCTTGATCTCATCTGCATGTAGAAAGCAAATGATCAACATAAAAATCATATAACAGCTCCCGTATAAGGTACTTCAACTAACCATTCACTCTCTTAATATTTTTCAGGCAATTCTATGGGAACGGAACTAATCCAAGCAAAACTCTTAGGGGGGCTGCATCCAAAACGAGGATCCATATGACAAAATTCACCCTTCTACAGTTTTCATATTATGTCAAAGCCCTGTCACTTCAAGGAGGTAGACTTTCTCAACACAGTAACCGTGTGTTTGGTTTAGGGAAAATAAGGAGGAAAAAAAATGAGATGGAAAGTGAATTCTCCATGGAATTAATCTTATTTTACTTTGTTTTGTTAGAGGTGGAAAATACATAAGAAAATGTTTAAACGCTCTTTGTTTGTTAAAATTTTCCAACTCATTTTTCATATAATTTTCCCCAATCAAGTGATTCTTTCTCATTTCCCCTCAAATTTTCCCGAACACAGCCTAGGAGAATGAGCATAACAGTGACTAACCTGACTAACCTATCTGTACATTTTGGAACGAAAAACTAATGAATACCTGGAAGAAGTTTATCCCAATTGATCATATCCTCCAAAATTTCTTCACACTCCCTCATATCTTTCAACGCGCCATGTTTCATGGCTTCGCTTACGATGGCGTCCCACTTGTTGTCATCTATGTTACAAAATTCATCATCCATGACTCTTTTCTCCACGAGCTCCTTGGCATAAAACAAGTCATCCACCTCCTTATCGGTATCATAAAGCTCTTCGAAATCAGACTCAACGTCCTGGTCCTTAACATCGTCCAGCGGCTTCATCCGAAGCTCCTCGATCAACTCATCATCCGTGTCCGGGTGCTGAGCCACCAGGCTCCTCCTGAGAATGGATTCCATGATGGTGGGGAGCTCGTCCTCGTCCCCTTTCCAGTACTTGGCAATCTGCTCTTTAAACTCTACACATTAACAAACTGAATAAGCGGAGAGAAGATGCATAGGCGGAGCCACTGGGCAGCCGCCACCGAATCCCACTAAAAATAACTATGCCTATGTAAAAACAAAAATAAAATTTGGTTGAGAACCACAAATCATGTTAGAAAAATGATGTTAACATGCGTCCACAAAACACAAGAGGCTATTTTTATCTTGAATTCTCAGTTCTCACCTGATTTGTGTTATGAGTGGACTCTTACTCTGTATATATATAATTTATTCACTTAATTTCAACAAAATTTTTAATTTTGTCCCAAAAAAAAATGCTGGATCGGCCACTGAGAGTATGTGCGACTGGCCGCTTCACCAACACAAAGAAAATGGAGATGAGCAAAGAAGTGGTTTACCTTTGTTACTGACGTCCTTGATATCAAGCCGCATGCGCTCCTCCTGGGAAGTTATGGTTGTTGCAGCTGCGGCTTCGGAGACGTCATTGTTCTGGGAAGTGGAAAAGAGCCGGAAACTGGAGGAGGGGCGGGCGGCGGAAATGGATCGAAATCGGAGCAGCGCCGGTCTCATGCTTCCTACTGTTAGTTCTCCGACCGAAAATACGATGACTCAAAAACAAGCAAGAGACATCCCCAGCCAACGAAGAATGGCGTTGCAGCTAAGCGCAGAGCGGCCGAGGCAGATCGACGGCTCTGACCCGTCGAAGCCGATCTACGTCGACGTCACAGCTGGAAATGGAGTGAGCTTGTCTAGAGCCCTAGGGCTTCTCGTCGTCAGTGGAAATGGAATGGGCTTGTCCAGGCTCGGCCCAACAGGTACAGGCCCAAACACAATCAACACTAAAATATTAAGATTTTTGGATTTTGATACAAAACAGTTAAATCAAATAATGTTAAATCAAAACTATATAATTTTAAATTATAACAGATGATTTGAAATGTGTAAAATTAAATTAAATTTATGTTATTAAAATCAAAATTATCTTATTTTCTTCCAAAACAACCTTGCAATGAATACCTGTAAATTATATTAGCATGATGAGATATTTATCCGATTTTTTTAGTGTTTTTTAATATTTTTGAATTCAAAAAATTTTATTTTGTTTTAAAGATGTTTCGAAATTGAAATCATTCAAAAAGACGTTGTTTCATAATTTTGAAGTCTTAAATTCTAATATTTTAAAATAGCACTAAAAAAATAAAATTCAACAAACTTAAAAATCCTAATAAAAACTACTCAAAATAGTTTTATTAAAACTCATAATTTTTAAACGGTATCATTTTGCCTGTATCACGTGTTTATTCATGTTAAAAATATAATTTATATATCCATATTTCTATAAATTAATTACTTTAATCAGTACGATATTGGTGCTGTGTTGATTTTTGTTTTCACTAAAATTTATTACTTTAATATTCTGCAGCAACAAAAGATTCATGACAGTCACTCTTCCTCCCTCCAAATGGGATTTATCTCTTCCGTCTACACACAAAATGCCAAAATCAATTCTCTCATTTCCGGTGAACAAATCAGTTCATATTGAAATTAAAGACTAATCTTATCTCACGACTAATAACAGGGGCTCAATGCTATGAACTCTATGATCGGAAAACACTCAAAGTATTAGGGTTTCGGTCTCCGTCGCTCAGCACCTGCACTAAATACAAGGACATAAACATCTAAACCTAACGATCACAATAGGTGCTGAAGCGATCGGAAGACCAAACCTTCGTCAATTCTCACTTCTGATGCATCTGAAGAAACAAAACATGAGATGTCATCAACTTCAAACACCGGTTAGTATGTTAAATCCGCACTTAATTAGGTGTTGACGTTTATTAAGCTAAGTAAATGATAAGATTTGTTTCTAAATCTGATATTTGTTCAATTCTTACATTTAATATTTCTGATCTTTCAACGATATACTCTATTGACAATAGCTGAAAAAAATGAACAAAATCAACATCATACACATCAACTACAACCTGACTTGCTAATGGCATCAGAATTAGTAACAGTGTCAGGCAAAGCAGGGGCAACTCAATTCATTGTAACATTAAAAATAATATTAAATCAATGTTATTTGACGTATAATTGTAATGTGGAAGTAATAACCAAAATACAATTACAAACATGTTAAATTAATCAATTATGGATAATGAGAATCGGAATATAAAAAGAAAGATAAGAAATTTACTAGGATCCATAGCAATAGTATTGACTTGAATGATCCCACATGTTTTCTTTGATTGATCCTTTTTCTTGTAGCTTACTCCTTGTAGGAGAATTTCTTTAATGAGTGTTTTTAGTGTGTTTTCTTTAAGTATATAGTTTAGGATCCATATGAGAGTATATATGGTGCATGAGATTGCCTTTTGTAATTCTCATTAAGTCATGAGCTTCATTCTCTTAATATGACCACTTTAATTATATAATAGCATTAGCACTTTATATTTTCATAGAACCTTGACCTTCATGCTCTTAATATGAGCACTTTAATTGTACGATGACCATAGACCCTTAAACTTCTTAATAAATATTTAACCCTTAAGCTTCTTAACTTTGATAGGATAAGAGAGAGGGACTTTCACTAAATAATTACAAAAATAATGCAACACTAATCATCACCATATGTAAACTTTAATTAGAATTATAAAATAATAAGTGCATGAATCAAATATTATATATTACTTCCAACAATTTGGATATTAATTCTAATACTATCCCACTTGGACTTGAAATTTTAAATTATCTTTTATTTAATTTTAATATGAAAACAAACAATCACATACTAGACATGAGTTAAATCAATAAATCATGGCGGTCATGTGCCTAGCAAGCATTCTGATTTCTTCCATGTATTAGAAGTCAATTCACTCAATCAATGTTTAATAATAAGGTAAAAATCATAAGCCTTATTGCTTATTATCTTATTTCAAGAACCATACTTGTAATCACAACATAACATAGTGCATGCCAATAACGTGATTAACAAAAATTGTAAAACCCAGATAATCAAATAAAAATAGTAAAGTGTCATCCAACTAAGGTACACACAAACATAAATACATATATATGTTTATAATAAACTGTTATAATAAGACTTAGCTATAACGTTCATTTTCCTTCCACTTTCCTGAGACTTGGCCATAATTATATTTGTGTACGAAAGTATTGAGAAAATAGAATGAGGCTGAAACTGGCTGAAAATTGATGGGAAATATGACGAAATTTACGGTATTTTTTCGGCCATTTTCAATCAAATATTTATTACTTAATATTTTTATTTTAAAACACTAATTGTGACAGATAATTGGTTGGAAAACGTTCAGCTAATTTCTGATTAAAGCTATTTTTTAGAAAAATTGCTTTTATAACGTACTCGTTTGAGTAAGATCTTATGAAATTTGCGTTTTTTTAAATAATTTATTAATAAGGAATTAAGGATCGAATAGTCTGATTCATGACATTACAATGAGGGTCCATGTAGAGCTATAAGAGAAATGACACATGGATAGCTACAAATGACTGATGTAAAACTACAAATAAATACTCAACAAATTTAATAAAATTAATTATACTTAACCAACCAAATTCAACTAATCATAAATAGCATAGTAAATTAGTCCAACACTTTTTATTTGTAATTTTTTTGATAATTATTTTAGTTCGCACTACAAGTGAAAAACATAGGTAGTTCGGATTTACTTTTATTGTTTTTCCCAATCATTAAAAAAACTGCAATACCCTGATACTCTACAATCCTAAGAATTCTAAAATGTGAGAAAAGCAACAATAATACGTTCTTTTGATTGACATCAGTTGTCACTCATATTTTGTTATTAAATAACAATCTATAAGAAACAAATGTTTTAAATAAAAGTAACAAATAAAATCATCCGAACTGATTGCAAATTCAATTTTTTTTAATAAAATAGGATTTTTAATATGAGTATAAAATCTATTTTGATATTTATTTCTAAAAATATTCATTGAAATTTCTCATAACATATGTTAGGGATGATGGAAGTGGGCAAGTGGCATATCTTCATAAATAACAATAACGAGTAACGGCACCCGTCGTCCCGACGGTTCGGTTCGAGAAAAATTAAAAATCGAATCAAATTATTAGTCATCCCTTTCTAAAATATGAAACTGTAAACAAAATGATTTTTTAAAATTTGAAACCGAACCGAACCGAACCGAATCAAACTGGACCTGACCGGACCGGACCGCAAGGAGCGTCGTACGAATACCCTATTCCGTTATATATGTAGATGATTGTTAATTAATAGCGGAATGACGTCATATTGGATATCGAGTCGGTGACCTGTGTGAATGGTAATTTCACCTCAGCAGAAATTTCGAGATGAACCGCACAGAGAAGGGGACTGAAGGGAGGGACGTTTCGCAACAGCAGGGAAGAAGACTGCAAGATGAGATGCTCTGATAACGGAAAACACGGACAAAGCTTCGCGGGCCAAAAGAAACAACTGGAATGAAGATGCGTGCGTTTTACAATAAGTGGTAATTAAGGTCATGTTTGGCAGGCGGTACGAGATTATGAAATATTATTTGTACCGATATTAATAATTTCATCTAATTTACAAATATTATCTCGAAAACGGTATTAAATATTCTATCACATTGTTAAAACATGCTATCAAACTGGGCTAAAGGGCAAGACACATCCCATTCCCAAAGAAAGATACTGGTGGAATTATTTTTTATTTTAATATTTAGTATAAAAATATGATTTCTAAATTAGGTCAATATTCTTTCTTATTACTCTTAAATCCTACCTATTCCAATTTACAAGTAGGAAATCGGTGCTGTGTAGGTTTATAAATTAGGAGAAATCGGATATGCAGTGACATTGCATATGAGTTATCTACAATGACACTAAAACAACGTCGTTTAGCTTTTTTATTTTCTCTCCATAGTCTCTTTCTTTCTTTACCCTCTCCAGCTTCATCGACCGATGGTTTTTTTTCCTCCCCGATCCACCACCCGTGTGTGGATACCGGTAGAGATGCGGCACATGACGCGTTCGTATTGAGGTAATCTAATCCCCTCCTTCTGGGTGTTTCGATCTGAATCCAGACTTGTGTTTGGTAATTCAGATTGAAACTGATTATAGTAATCACTGGGTATTTCGGATCCGGGCTAATGCCGCGTGGTTCGGTAAACCCTTCATATATTTGTGTACGCGATCCCTAACAGTGGTATTAGAGCACTTTTACGAAATTGGTTCGTAGATTATGAGGATTTATATTTTTCTGGAATTATTTTGAATTTTTTCGAAAATTTTTGGATCATATTTTTGGTTGAAGTTAACGAAACGGAAACCCAGATCTGCACAGAAAAATAAGATTTTTCTGAAAACAAACAATGAAATATTGACATTTGAATTTTTCTGGATTTACTGAAATTTTTCCAGAAATTTTCAGAACATTTTTTTGTTGATTTTTACGAAACTGAACAAAACTATGTTGAAACTGTGTTTCAAAGAGTCAAACCGGGACATGGGGATGTCCAGGTTCATTGAACTGGCCTTTCCCCTTCCACTGAGTTAATTTGGTTGATTAATTAATTCCGTTAATTGATGATTGAATGTGGACAAAGAGTTGTTTGAATTCATAAATTTTGATTGATTCTGCAAGTTGATTAATTTGTGAAATTAAACGATAGCTGGATTAAGGGATCAATTAACTAAATTTATGAAATTAAATCGAATGATTAGATATGTCAATTAATTTATGAAATGAAACGGCAGGTGAATTAATGGAATTCACACAGCCGAACCAATTAACTCACTATGCCAATGAATTGAATAATCAATCTCCTTTTCTCTTTCCCTTAACCTGTAATTACTCCACCACCTTTCCAAAATCTCCACACATCTCCACAACACCAGCATCATCTCTCCGTCTTCCCATGACGATTCGAATGGCGAATCGGACGCAACACCACCTGTGGCGGTGGTGAAACGGCGAATGGATCTGGAGGGCTGAGGTTGCGAATGGAGTTTGCTTTGTGGTTTTGGATCGGAGTTTTGCACACATGGCTCTTGGAACGGAATTCGATTCGCATCGAGTTGGTAACCGAGGTCAGGGTTCGATGGCGGATGTCCCAGCATCGGCGAATGGTTTTCTTTAAAACCCTGATTTGCTGATGTTGAGACTGCGCATGTTGATTGGACTCAGTTGCTGTTTCCGATTGGATCGGAGGTAGATCTGAGAAGTAGGAATCGGGTTCGTGTACTGTTGCTGCTCTCGATGGGAGGACGGAACGGCCGACCTCAGCTTCCGAAAGAACAACACTTTTTCCTCTGTATTCTGGTCGGCGAAGAGACGAGACAAAACTCCAGGCTTGGGCTGCAAGGCCTGGCGGACGGGCAGGAATTCAGCCCGGGACGTGGAGGATCAGATTGGGGCGGCGCTGATGGGACCATCGGCGGGCCAAGGCGGTGGAATGTCGCCGTTTTCTGGATTTCTCCAGAAATCCGATGCAATTTGGGAGATATAGCTGGTTCGGTTCGGTTCAAAACCGGGTTGAGTTGAATTTGGTTCGGTTCACATTGTTGAACTGATTTAGTGAAGAGTTCAATTAGATAAACAAAATCAGTTTTTGTTCAAATAATATCCGTTGAATTATTGGTTCAAAAGTTGAATCAATAAATTATTGGTCTGATTTAAGGTTCAATTTTAAAATTCAGATCTGGTTTAATTAACTTTAAGTTTAATTTATGATTTAAAGGTTAAATCAGTAAATTAACTTGATTTAACATGGTTCAACTGTTGAACCTGGAAATCAATTTGATTTATTTTGATTTAAGAATTCGTGTTTTAGTTTATTGGTTCAATTGTTGAATCATTTAATTAAAACTAAATTCAATGGTTGAATAATTCAATTGAATATCGAATTGGATTAATTATTCAAGTGTTGAATTGATTAAGTCCAATTAGGATAATTCAATTAAAGGAGTTTATTTAAATCAAATTAATTAAAATCAAATTGATTTAAAGTTTGATTTAATTATGTATGACTTAATTTTGATTCAATTGTTGAATCAATAATTAAATCACATTTAATTGTTGAATATTTAATTGAATAGTTTGACTGGATGAATATTCAATTGTTGAATTAGTCAAATTCATTCATTTAGTTCAATTAAAATGGTTCAATTAAATCAGGTAAAAATAATTACGATCAATTTTCGTATTGGATCTTGGGAGGGATCGCTTTTGCACAAAGTAGGTGAATTTCATTTTTATTATGAAATTGTTCATGCATTATTATAATATGGTGATATTGTATGTTAAAATGCATGGTGAATAGTATGGCCCTAGTTAATTTTCATTGCGATCTGCGTGTCGGCTATGTTATTGTAAATTAAATTTAAATACGGCATGCATGTCGTTTGTATTTTTGTAATCTTAGTATAGATTATAGGATAGTTTGAAGGAGTTCAAACGGACGGATGATGATCCAGGAGATGCAATGATGGATGACGATCCAGAAGTTGCAAGATCCTTTTAGTTTACATTTAAGGGGGCCATACTATTCACTATTTTACATTTCCGCACTATATTATGCTTGTTGTGAATGCCTTAGATATTATGAATATTTGTTTCCGCATCACAAGGTATTGAGAATACCAAGTCATATAATTAGACCCTCCATAATATTAAGCGTTAAAATGCCTTTTCAAAATCCAACACTTGTCAAGGCTTCGATCGATGGTGAATGGGACGTGCTAAAGTCGTGTGTTCCCATCTATCTTAGTGAGGCAAGGTGAGCAAAAGTTGCTCACACGTTTGACTTGGTTAGCTTGACAAGGTATCAAGACGGTCTTGGCCTTGAGGCATGAGGTTCGGGAGTCATGACATTGGGTGTCACCCGATCACCAAGAGTTGCATATGATGCAATTAACAATTGTTGCTTACCTAAATAGTTAAATTTTGAGAGAAACGCTAAAGCGGACTCAAGATTTAATGAAATATGGATCTTGGCTTACTATATTTAGGGAGGGCCGTTATGAAGTATAGTAAGATGATTTGTTAAGAGTAGCAAATCCATGAATGTTACTAAACATTATTTGCATTTTATCTGTTGTAGATTTCTTGTTAACTCCATATATTATTGTTGTGATCCATCCTTATGAAGGATAAAAGGAACCAACTATGAATTGAAAATTGAGAATTGTTCTCAATAAAGAGAAGAAAAAAATGTTCTTGACTCTCCCAATTCAAAGTTGTTTCCACTTCCAAATGCTCCACTTGGAAAAATGCTTACGAGAAGCATAATTATGACTTTGAAAATGTGAATTATTTTGTGTAAGTATTTATACTTATGAGATAATCACAGTCCTGAAAGTGTTGTTTCAGGAGCATACTCGAAATGAGTGATTTGAATCCCTCATACGGTATATGCTTAATTTAAAGTCATAAATGAGAATTGTTTCATTATTGTAATGAAACATAGCATTGGAAAAACGAACCATGTATTATACCCGGAAGATCAAGATGAATGAAATAAAAGTATGACTTTCATTTCAGGTACTAATGTTAACTGAAGTAAATGTTACTTCTTATTCTACTTATGGGTATTGGATACTGATTGTGATTCTCATATTGTTACAAATGTGAGAGGACAATCCGAAGTAGAAGTCGGGTAGAGGATGAGGTGTCGTACCTACGGATAAACAATAGTGCAAAAGTTGCCAAAATTGTAGTCGGAACACTTCATTCGACTTTACCTTCGGGAATAGTTTTAGAACTTTTACCATTCATGTTTGACATGAAAAGTTTTCGTTAAGAATAAATTTGTTATTCTTTGAAGAACTAAATGGTAATACTCATTAAACTGATGGGTGTAATGTTCTAATGCTTAAAACTATGTACGTTAACATTAATAACAAAGAATTGAATTTGATAATTTAATTCTTGTTTATATTTCTAGCAACGTCATTTGGGATATAAATAAATAATGTATGTTAAGTTCCGTGAAAGGAGACTTTCTGAATGCTTTTGCTTTTGAAGCAAATGATATGTACATGACTCATTTATCAAATGACAATCTCCATTCATTGAGAATGAAGGAGTTAACTTATGAAAAGTCTTACATGGTGATGTATGATTGTAAGTATGAAAGCTAGAATTGGTTTTATATAATTTTGCAAATTTACTGACTCGTGCAGTAAAATGGTTATGTATATATGATATGACATAAACCAGAATTCTTTGAATGGTTCAAGGAATTACAAAATGGAAAATTATAAAACTAACTTGACAAAAGTATAAGTCTCTTCGATCAGATCGATGAGTGACATATCTGAGTCTAGAAATTTATGATCAACAAATGAGTGTGAAATAGTTTCACAACTCAATCCTTTTAGGACATCATACACTAATGAAATGTCTGAAAGGATATATCAAACTTTATTGGACAAAGTTTGATCAATGATGAATCATCTTGATCTTCAGCTAAGCTTCAAGGGTATAATAGTGAAATTGTTGTACTTAGTAGGAGTCCATCAAGAATAAAAATAAAGACAACATATTGGATATGTATTAGAAATGTTCTAAGATTAGTTAAATCTTAGAAATATTCTAAGATTGTCTTTATTTAAGATCAAAGGATTCTTGTGAAATATTCACAAACATATTTCTGAGATTGATAAATGCTTCCTTTTATAAACCCAAGAGATTTAATGGGTTTATACACTGCCAATGAGGGCAAATTATTTGTCACTCAAAGTAGAGATTTCATAGAAATATGATTTCTAAGAAAGCTAGTGGGAGTGAAGTGCAACTCGAAATAGTTTGAGAGCTTAATGAATAGTACAAAGCACGTTGTAACTATCCATATGATGGCATCCCATAAGTCCGAAGTTTTAAATCGTGAACATATACGATATGTTTTCTAAAGATTAAACATTGTCATTTATTATGAATAAAAGACAATGGACTTATGAATTATAAGGAAGCATTGATGGACCCTAACTCCAAGGAATGACTTTATGTCATGATATCCGGAATGGAACATGTGTGGCCAAAGAAAAGTATTGACTTTGTTTGATTCTTC
>NQLW01000011.1:6156293-6198955 GCA_002312845.1 Kalanchoe fedtschenkoi
AACTCTCATTCCATGAATGACAAGTTGTTTATAGATCATCAAGTATGTGACTTGATTGTGAGACTCTATTCAACAAAACAACGTCATTCTAAAATGTCCTTAGTCGATAATCATTGTCTGGAATGTGATGATTGCTAAGACTATTATGTGGATTAGTTGATGACCATGTTTCATACGTCATTGGTATTGAATACCAAACTAATGACATGAATACATATAAGGGAATATGTATTGGACCGATCCACTATTAAGATTACTGTAAGGAATTTTGTGTTATCAGTAAATCTTATAGTATACGAGTATAGTCCTTAACATGAGTTGATCATAGTTTCCTACTTGAGGAGTAATATGCTTTGATATCATCAAACGCTACCAATAAACCCGGTAGTTATGAAGGTGATCATTGGGCATGTTATGAATCTTGATGAGGAACATGAGGCAACAAGATAGATATGTCACTCTCATATGATGAGAGAAATATCTTTGGGCCCCTCGATGAGTTATGAATGAGAAATGCATGGCCGTGCTCAAATGGACTGAAAGTTAGTCATTTGAAATATCAGTCTTACTCGGAGATCGAGAAACACGAATGAGCCTAATAAGGATAACACATCATCCTTATGTTCATTAAGATATTGTTGGACAGAGGGATTATTTATAACTGGTTTATGTGAAAGTGGGAGATTGTTCGAATCTGCCCATTAAACCAGTTAATTGACTCGTATTGACTGTGGTTTTGGTTATCTCGAGAACCAGCTATTCTTAATTAGGGATCATAATGCCTTACTAGGGGCCGCTTATGATCAATGAGCCTTTGCCCATGTCTAAATAAGAATAAACCTATAGGATCGCACACAATCGAGTGGCGGATATTGAGTTGAGTAATAAACGGAATAAGATTCGGTCCGGATATGATTCGGTTCAACCCGCGCCTGATTCGGATGAACCAAATGGGTTAAACTCATGGGTATGACCCATGGATACTGTCCAACCCAGCTGATAGGTTTGGCCCACGGGCTGAAGCCCAGTAGCTCATCTCTCTATAAATAGAAGCCTAGGGCTTCTGATTATTTGTGAGGAGAAGTAACGTCAGTTCTTCAATGCGATTGAAGACAGGGGTGCGAGGAGGGTCATCCGGGAGCTAGTACTCCAGAGGGCGCGGTATCCACTACCCGTGTGTGGATACCGGTAGAGACGCGGCACATGACGCGTTCGTATTGAGGTAACCCTAATCCCCTCCTTCTGGGTGTTTCGATCCGGATCCGGATCCAGACTTGTGTATGATAATTCGGATTAAAACTGATTATAGTAATCACTGGGTATTCCGGATCCGGGCTTGTGCCGCATTGTTCGATAAACCCTTCCTACATTTGTGTACGCGATCCCTAACATAAGTTTCTGCCGTTGTCACCGTTTCATTCTACGAGCAAGACAGACTCGTATGTGTATGGTTTCGCTCACGTGGGATACGAAGATGGTTTTTTTTCTTACAAAGTTGGTTTGCTCCGGGAAACATTTGTTGATTTGACGTTTCTCGTGTCGATTGAGTTGTACTCATCGCGTGAGAATTCCTGGAAGCTTTTGAAGGAATGTTTTAGTCTGACACCTATCGCCGACTATGACACCGCGAGTTATCGAGCATACTCCGGCACTAATTTAAACGGCAAGTTTCATTTGTTAACATCGATAGATGAAAGATTCACACATTGCTACTTTCGATATGAGTAATGAGGAGGTTGGACGGCTTGAGATTCCCGCTTTTTTAAGACATGATTCCCATTATGACCTGGCTGATTATCTTCTCACTAAATTTGATGAAAAGTTCCTATGCCTTCTTCTCTATTGGGAAAATAATGAAAAGTCCGTCTAAGTGGACGTGTGGATCATGCTCGAATACCGCATTACCGGACCATGGACTAAAATATCAACATCAGGGCCTATTTCTATTCCTGAACATGTTGGAGTGTTGGGTATCAGTAAAAGTGTTGGAGGATTGGTCATACAAGGTTTGAATGCAGAGAATGGACTCTTTTTATGCCGATATGATTCATCAAATGTTGAGATATTATTGCCCCCCAACTGTGAAGCTATTGAGAGTGCGTTGTACGTGGAATGTAGGGAATCTCTTGTTTCATTTGGTGGAACTTCAGACGAGCGGAGCGGACGGTTTAACTCTTAGAGTCTTGGTTTCATATTTCTTTTGTGATTTTAAATTGAATAAGATATTATAATTGAGCCTGCTCAGAAGAGATGAAACTGTTCGCCCTTGAATAGTGGATGCTCTTACAAACACATTGTATTTTGTTTTTCAAAAAAACTTGGAACCATAAAACCTTTAGTTACCAAATTCTGGCTCCCACCTCCGATGATCTCGGGTATGATATATATATGATCTAATGGTGCAAATTATTGAGTTTTTTCATGGGAACAATGCGACTTTTGTTGTGAACATGTCTTTACCAAAGTTGGAGTTATCCGTTTGAGTATATGCTTGTTGACTAGGGAGCAATGTCTAATAGTACTATGGTGTTCCTTAGTATTGCAATGTATTTGTTATGAGCTATGACTTGAGTCTTTTAAGAAAACAGGTTTCCCCACTGGAAGATCATTTCTATTCATGCTTATTTTCCTTATTTTTGAATTTTTATTAGTCCATGTTGAGCAAATTGGGACAAAGAAGGAACTTTACCTGCTGATTTCTGGCCTTTGATACATATGATACTACTGGTGATATATATGAGATACAACAGCAAGACAGATGGAGTTGTATACTTGTTGACTAAGGTTGTGTTCGATTTGAGGAAAGCGAAGAAAAAAATGAGGCAAAATTTCTCAAAGTTCATTTTTCATAACATTTTATATTCCTTCATCACCTGCCTAAAAGTTACCAAATGGCATACATATTAGAAGATTGGAATGGTTGAAATTCTCGTCTCCTTTTTATATATTGCCACAGAGTGAGCTTTGTTTGTGGCTGGTAAATGTGACTGTTCTTCATAGATTGTCAATCTTTACCATATATCAACGAAGGCAGTAATGAAATCTCGACCAACCGCTATTCGATGTGGTGTTTCGAGTACAAGTTAAAGCTGAGATCTTTTATGGTTTTGGAGGTGAAGGTTTGGTGGGTGTTCATCTGTGCCTGTGGTGCAGCTTGTTTTGATTGTTTCAGGGTTGTTTATTGATTTGGGTTTTGCCTGGTTTGTTGGTGGTTGGATCTGATTACTGATGGTTTTGTGCATTGTTTGGTGGAACCATAACTGGATTTTTTTATTTTGATAATTTCTTGGGCTTGGTTCTGTGCAGTGACTTTTATGATGAGTTGTTCAAGGGGTGGTAGACCTGAAGACTCATCCTAATTTTGGTAATCTTTATGAGAAGACACAATCTGGGTTTGTTGGATCTCTGTCTCAACAGTCTTGAGGTTTTGATGGCTGCAAAGGAAAGGCTTTCTAATATGATGTTGAATTTGGCAGGTTGGAATGTGATTTTGGTTGAAGCTAGACTTGAGGGCTGATCAGTAAGCTTGCCGAAACTTGGTTATTGAACAAGGAGATTTGATTGGCTTGGTGAGCCACACAACAGCAGTCAAAGCCATATATGTGTGCACCAAATACTATGGGGGCAGGAGTATGAAAGATTTTAAATAGTTTGGAAGACATTTATCCATTGATTATGATAGGATTATAGCGCCCACAGGCCATAGCGTTTAACCATTGATTATGATCGGATTATAGTGCCCGCAGGAGATAAAGATGCTGCACGACATAAACTTACCTGCTGCAAAATTAGTAGAGTATTGGAAGAAAAATCTCTTAAGCATCCAACTGAACTCATTCATCTAACTGCAAAAACAAACGCAAAAGGAACATAAGAGTTTATTTAAATGGCAGCAACAGGGGGACAGAGTTGTAAGCTGTCCAATTGATAAATTACATGAAGGTTAGACCATAACGGAAGTAAAGCCATCAGGAGTTCTACAGCAAAACAGCAACCAATAGAGAACAACTTTACAAGTCAGGCACTCAGCAGGTTTCTGTTGTTTAAATTACTCCATCACACTTAGTTTTGTTATTGACTCGTGACCGGCAGTAGACCGTTTAGCCTGCAAATTCAATCCGTGCTGCTTTTGTTCCAACAATTGATCTCTTTTTCAAGCATCATGAGACCACAACTTACATCAGTTTTGTCAAATAATGATATAATGCTGAGATGACACAGATTGACTGTCACCTTGCAGATTGTTTGTGCAGAACCAACCTTCAAACATACGCAAATGACGCTGCAATAAAGTAAAAAAAAAACAGCAATGCGAACCCACGTTGGAGAAGAAGAACTCTACTGACCCGACCGCTTAGTTAGCATATATGGTTAGACAGACACAAAAACACGGGCACATGAGGATTACATACAGGAGAAATTTTCAAAGAAATATTTCTGGACCACAGTTCAAAAACAAAAAATTTGAGGACTTTCGCCGAGGCAGCATCCAGCCAACCACTTACATCAGCTTCCTCATACACACATAGCAATATATAATAACTTGGTTCATATTCTTTGATCAGTAAATCTATCAAGCAATGCGTTTCTGAGTCATGTTTATGTGTGTGTGTTAAGCAATGGGTATACATTATTGATTCTACCTGTCATCACTAGCCATGTCTGCAGCAACAAAAAGATTCATCCATGACAGTGTCTCTTCCTCCCTTCAAATGACATTCATCTCTTCCATCTACACGCAAAATGCCAAAATCAAATCATTCATTCCCAGTTAACAAATCAGCTCAGATTTGAACTCGAAAGCGCTCACTCAAAGACTAATCTTACCTCCACTGCTTCACATTTCTGATCTTCCAATGATATACTTCTATTGACAATGGCTGAAAGAGATGAACAAAATCAACATCATACACAATTCAACCACAACCTGACTTGCTAGTGGCATCAGAATCAGTAACAGTGTCAGGCAAAGCAGGAGCAACTCAGTTCATCGTCAAAGTTCCGAAAAATCAAATTTAGAAAGTACCACCGCCCGACTGATAACGCGAAAAAGCTACGCTGATTACACACGCAAGAAACCTAACCGAACCTCCTAGTGCTGCCGCTGCTGCTGCTTCCTCCTCTGTGAGTGCCATGGTTTTCATCCTAGCCTCAGTTGTCCTAGGCGCAATCGAGAAAATCTCCATCGCCGGCTTCGACTCTGACCTCACCGAATCGAACTCAGCTTCATCGGTTAGGTGGAGATTTTCAATGGCGGTCAGGGCTCAGAATCCGAACGAGAAGATCCACATATACCTCGAGCGGACGAGCTCGGTGACGATCCGGTCTCGGAGGCGGATGTATGCGACGGGGAGCTGCCGCGCTTCCAGCAGCCGACGACGAACGTGACGGAGATGAGGGCGGAGCTGAGAGGGATGGAGATCGTGACCGCCGGCTCGATATATGATACGCAGGTTAGGGATGAGAGAGCTGGCGGCGACGGCGAGGATCGTCGCCGGAGGTAGCGTATGAAGATTTGGTGTAAAATTATATTTAATTTTTTTTAAAAAAAATAGTGAATTTGTTATATCTTTTATTATGTAGAATAGTGACAATTAGTAGAAGAAAAAAGTGATTAGAACCTCAAGGAGTTTGTATTTATGTAAACCTATTTTTGTAAAGAGGAAAACAATAATTTAGAGACCAAACGTGATCTTGAGTAAGATTTATGATCATGTTTGAAAGAAACAATTTTGATCTTAAACTTTAACTAAAAATCGATTGTATATATTACGTGAGATAATAGGTATTGAGGGAAAAAGTTATCTTATTTAAATAAAAATTCTTTTTTCAAAATATGATGAAGTTTATGGAAACAAACGTGATCATAAATTCGTAATAAAAGCAGTCATGTTTTAAACCTGGTAAAATTAGGGTTAAACAAAGCAAAATTATTAATTTTTGTTTCCATGGTAATGTTTGTGATAATCTGTACATACATATCATTCAATTACAGTTATGAGCAGATAAACAACTAGAGAATTTTAAAATCTGGTTAAAATTGGATGGAAAGAAGTCATATTATTTTATTCCATTGCAATGTTTGCTAGAGTCGAAAACATATAGATCAATCAATTATACTTACGAACAAATCACACGTAGCACCACGTCGAATAACAACTACTAGTAGTGCACGCTGGAGCGAAAAATATACGGTTTTCACGAAAGAAGAAAAAGAGCGAGGAACGACTTCCACAAATGGGAACAACAAACTACATTAAAGTTCACATTTACGAACATGTATCTATCACGTCGAGAAACAAAACTTAACAAACTTATATCAATCAATCATACTTACGAACATGCCATGTAAGGTAGCACGCCGAATAACAATAAACTCAAATCAATCATACTTTCGATAGCAAATTACACTTACGAGCAGACCACATGTCATGATCATATGATGATAACTCGTATCCCTTGTCATTTTTTCCGCATTTTTTGAATACTTACGTGTGGTGTCTATATATTTCCTGATCATGGTCAGTCTTCTCAATGCTCGTGATTTATGCACTTATCTAAGTTTTAAGAAGGATACGAGATTATCTTTAATCACGCATCATCGAGTGACTCATGAGAATATCTATATAAACAGTCACACACTTCACTTAATCCTGATATTTGATAATCATTAAAATTTATATCATGATTCAGCCTTATCAAGCTTTTTGACTAACACATGAATCAATTTCCTGAGTTCACTTCCAGTTCTAATATCTATGAAAGGAAATTCAATCTCTCATCTGATCTTCTATACTCGATATTTATGAGAATAAGGGTCAATGTACATCAAGCCTCGACAGACAAATCATTGTCCGTCGCGGGGTCTCGTTCCATTTTCATGACGTTCATAAGATCGACGCCTTATAAAGAACTTTGAAGCTCACTAGAAAACTCAAAAGCACACCCTCTCGTCTCACGGGATTCGAACTCACTTAAGAATTAAGATTAATACTTACCTGAAAATGACCGAACTCACTATTACTCTTCCTCTAAAAATTAAAGAACTTTTCCAAATTCTTTGGGAAGAAACGTTATCAGGACTCTTGTCGGGCTCCAGACCTTGTGACGCCACGCAAAGTAGAACGCCAAATAACAAGTGAAAGTGGACAACTCACACCACACTCTCAACTATTAAAGTTTGAACATGTGACTTCGGGAACGAAGACCATCAGCAAAGCCGATAAATCACCACAGTTGATGACAAACGAATCCATAATCATGTTAAACTTCACATCTCATGTAATTTTTCACATCAACTTCTCAACTCAGCAATAGACACAAGCTTATCAACCAGAACCAAGTATGTATACGGACCAGTACAACTTACAGCATTGCATCAAATTAATAGCATTTGAGGTGGTCTAAAAATGTGGAATACATGTAAAGCCAAACCAAAATGTTTTATCAGGTTCTGGCTGAGCACATAGGTAAAGGGCACAACAAACAGCTCAACTGCATTATAAGGCTCTTGGGTTATAAATGAAACAGTAGTTTCTTACATTACATCATACATGTAAGTCTATCAAACAATGATCTTTCTATGCAGATGTTCGCCAACTGACTCACCATGCCCATGATCATGATCATGAAAGACCAGAGTCAGTATCCCGACCAGACAAAGGACCGAACCCACAAGAAGCTTGTCGTAGCGCTCCACCCAGTGGAACTTGAGTTGACTAGCACCGTAGAAGGAGAGTGCCACCAGTGAGCACATCACTGTGATTGTGCTGCAATTACATCACTGTGTTAAGAAAGATATGATATCTTCATGGGGTAAATTGGTCACTTATTATGTGTAGAATCCAAAGGGAAAACCATATCAATCAGTAGCCAGATAGCTGACTAATATACTCCTAACTGAACATAATTGCCAGTGCAGTACGGTAAGCTCAGGAACAAAGCATGCCAATTGGGTCCAACAGCTACATCAGCTTTGAAACTTAGAAGTATCTTTCAAACAAAGTATTTGAGTTTTCCCCTAAAATGCCCCAAAAAAGTGTCAAATATCTCAGAATACACCCCCAACAAGTTTTTAGAAATACACCGGTTTGCCTTAATCCCAATTGTAACAGAAACACTGGAATAGTTTGGGATATTTGAAATTATGAGCAGGGTAGTTTAGGAGTTTAGAAATTTAGTTGGCATACTTTGAGTTTTTTTTGAACTTTTTTTAGGCAATTGGGGGGAAATCTCCAAATATTTCTCACGACTAGGAAGAATCTGAGCTGGTGTAATAGAAGTCATTAAACATGAATACCTGAATAGCAGCACAATGATGGCTAACACCAACATAGAGGATGAGTTTCCGACTGCAAGGAACACCGGAAGTGTGGTTGCACAGGGAGACAGCGCTGGAACTAGTACAAGCCCGGCAACAGCCATCTTTTCCATTGGCTGGTTATGGGCATGACTGTGGCCGCCCTTCCCACAAAGAAATAACAAGATATAACTGCCACCAAGAACTACAAGTAACAACGAAGCAAGTTTATGAACCCTTTCCTCTCCGGCAATGGTGTTGGCCATGGTAATAGCCGTGACACCAAGAAGAGCTGTGGATATGACATGCAGGACTGCTCCAAAGGCCGCTGATAAGAAGCCACAGAAAACCGCTCAGTAAGAGGTTCAGGCTGAAAGCCCTCAATCCATGGGTTTATAAGCACTCATATAACAACTTGCCGATAAACTGACATCATTCCCAATCTTTTACTATATCAGACATTATCAGTTGTATTATAACAAACTACACAGAGAGGAACTGAATAAAAATACAATTTCAGAAGAAGTGCAAAAAATGACTTCACCCTCGGCCAGTGACTACCCAAACTATGATGTAAAGCCATGTTTCATATGATTCAAGTTACAAAGTCCAACTCAAAAGTTCACTGATTGGGATGTAAATCTGAACACCCTATTACAATTACGGGCATTTAACAAGTAATAATTACATGACTTGTGATGCATATTCTAATATTGTATGGCTAGCGTGATGCACTAAGTCACTAACTAACAATTACTGTTTCATTGACCAAAGATAAAAATCACATAATGTATCTATTAAACCGAGAACGAATTATCACACCCCCTCCACACCACAATTTCCAGCAATTTGCAGACCAGTTGAACCTCGAGAGGAATTGTTACACAACGGATAATAATCGGAGAGCAAAGTGCTCAGAAAACCACGATATTTGCTAAAAGCTTATAGCCATTGAATGAGAAGTATCACAACACAAATTTTACTCAGAACTATAAAATTTATGTCAACATTTCGGTAGACATTTTGTTTTAAGTGACAGCTAAGATATAATATGGCTACTACTATACAAACTCAATTTACCGGTTATATTTTCACCTCCATTCTACTATGATCCTCAGCATGTAAGACAATATGTTTGTCAATATTAATGATTGCTATATTCTATACATCCGATAAAATCAAAATGCCCGTGTCCATTTACGAACTCTACAATTTACTGTCAGCTGCATTCCATCAGATCTACAACAAAACAATTCTAAACAAAATGATAATAATTCCAAGTAGACACTAACAGAATTCCCCAAAGAATGCAATCTGCAGCTCGTCCTATCACAACTCCAGATCACAAATACCAAACCAACTGCTCAAACTGCTCCAAATCAGAACTCAGAAAAACAAAATACATACAGCCTGAACACCGACTTCGAAGTAAATTACTTGAACGCTGTTTACAGAACTAGATATTTGAAGCGCACAAATCGATATGTAAGCGAACAGGAATGAACGCAAAAAGGTCAATTGAAGCACTTACTGACGAACAGAGTGCGCGAGAGGGTCCACTTCTGAGCCCGACCGACGATCGAGAAGGGGAGCCAGTGCGTGGGGATGAAGGAGTGGAGAAGCGAGACGGTTGCGATTCCGCCGATTGTCGGCAAATCCTCGGCGCTGATGCTATCCATCAATCACCCACCGGAACTGTGAAATTGAAAACCGGATGGAGATCGGAGTCTCACTGATATCTCATCGGACGTCACTCTTCTAATGCTTTTCGGCACCTGAATCGAGATCGAGGTTCGGAAGTGGAACTGCAGTGCTGCAACAGCCGACGATGATGGCGCTCGTTTGGAGTGAGAGGAAGCGTGATTCTCAGCCGTTGGATGTGCTGCGAAGCAGGAGATTGGAATTTTGTTTTATTTGCTTTTGGGTGCTTCTTTTGGCCCTTATTTTCAAACCGGACTGGATCGGACCGATCGGTTGGATCGGTAGTCGGGCCAGCATCAGATCCGGTTCAATTATAATGACCAAATTGCATGCTAATTGGCTTGAATCAGGCCAACCGGCCGGTTCAACAAAAAACTGCCGAACCACCGATATTAATGTGAACCAATTAATTATTCATTAAGATGGTTTATTGGACCGTCAGTCAGATTGGTTTGTCCGAACGAATTGTTTCGGTTTGATCAATGAACCATGAACTAGCCGTACAATCGATTAGATCTCTGTTTCGGTTTGCAAAACTATGCGATCGATTAATTAAGTATCGTAGTAATAGTAATTTAACTCCACATTAGCTATTATTCCTAGTTGGTAAAATTGGACTGGAGGTCAATCCAGTTATGCCTTAGTTCACCGGTTAAACCAATCAATTTGATTTGGTTGATTATCGATTTAATGTTATTAATTTTATTATACTAGATTATTAGGTTCTGAGCTATAATAATTTTAAAAAAGAGAGGAAGCATGGTCAAGCGGTAGGAGAATATAATGGTCATTCCACCGAATAATGTCATTTTTGTACAATTAGCTATTAATTACTTTTCAGGACACATTAATTACTGATATTGGAAAAATTGTTACTAAATAATAAATAACTAGTTCATTACAAATCACTTTGGTTTGAGGGGTTTATGTTGAATCTGCCGGTTTGTCCCTTTTTAACTCGATTTATTATGCATTCCTGTACATATATTTGAACCATATTGGAAGATCTGATACCTGATGTGACCGGCTGAACCAACTAGTCTGGTTCTATCCGAGAAGAGTATTAATAGTATCGGGTAATCATTTTCCGATCGGCAGTATGTATAACTAATATCAATATATTACGTTTGTTTCACTGTCCGTATAACTGTTAATAATTCATAGCATGAATTTTTTTCTTTAAAATCTAGTTTGATAATCCTTTCAAACAAAGCGAGATTATTAATCTCGATGGTAAGAATGCACTTGAATCTCATACTGACTACCAAACGTGTCTCAATGAATTTTTAAAGCTAAATTTTATGTATTATAATTAGTAATTTGTACTCTAATTTTTAACAAATATGTTATGTCATTATTAATAATCGTATCTCATCCTTAATTCAAGTTTTCTTTTCAAAATGTTCTTTTTGCTTTGTTTATTGTCATTTATGCATCCATCCTAGTTTCTTTTTTTATTCTACCATACCTTCTCACTCTTGTTAAATGTGAAAATTCGTAAGATTTTGCACTTACTAACAGCAAAATTCTCATGTGCTCGAACCTTGCCGCTCAATTGCCTACTTGAAGAACACGAGGGCTTTTTACGGTTGTTCAATGTGAAACTCAAAAAGAATTTTAGGTTTCATAAGTGTAAAAATGATTAAAAGTAATTTCACATTTTATAATTGCAAAAACGTTAATGAATTTTGCACACGTAAACCGTGAAAAATAGTGGATCTATATATCTTAGTGTTCTCTTCTTCTTCACAACCATATTGCTTTCCATCTAAAATCTCTCTCTATTCGCCATTTTTCACGAGTCGTCGTCGCACTTTGTCTCGAGTCATTATGACTATCCTTAGCATCTTCCACTTCAAGATCTGCCCAATCAATCATTGATGCCATCATATATGGTAAGTTTAATGATGTTAGCATTTCAGTTTAGATTTTGTTATGGTAGGATTGGATGATGATGAATTGAGTTTGGGGTTTAGGGTTCTTGAATTGACAAATTATTTAAGGTTGTTTACCATTTGTTGAATTGCTAAGTTGTTTTGTGTCATTAGAACCATATTTTTTGGAGTTGTTTGTTGATGAGCAGTGATGGGATTTGATGTCCATTTGATTTTTCATATGTTTTCACGGACACTTGTTGTATTTAGAAAATTTCTAGATTTTTTCATAGCTTATGAGTAGTTTGTTAATGTAAGAAAATTCATCATGGTTTCTCAGTTTTATTTTTTAATAAAAATACCCTGTTTAATGGTTTTATTTAATAGCAATGACGCGTCCGAAATCTAATTTTGATGGTGTTGTTATGTCGAATTTAAAGATAACTTGTATGGAACTTGTTGATGAGTCTAATAATGAGCATTTAAATATGCTAGAAGAAGAGAATGAAGAGACTAAAAATCTAGCTAGGTAATTGTTTTCAGAAGATTGTGATGATGAATTTTATAACCTTGATGTTGGTGAGGATTAAAATGTTTTAGAAGGAACAATGAATATTGAATTTGGCCAGATTTTCGCTATGGATCAATCAATGGATCATGAATATATTAGGTATTTGAATTAAAGAAATGTTTTTTGAGTGCAAACACTCCAATATTTTATGATTATACTTATTTTATTAATGGTTCTAATTTGTTGGTTGATGGGGATGGAGGTTTGTGCTACGATAGTTTACATTTAAAGGTTGATACAAGGGCCAATACTTTATCTCCAAAGAAGATTTGATATATGTTATATAAGTTTTATTCAATCCTTAATTGGATTGAATACAAGATTCATAAGTCATACCCTTGTATGGTGAACTTAAAGTGAAGGCGGTGATGATGGAATATAATGCAAATGACATTTCTAAGCTGTTAAGAGGAAGAAATCAGTTATGTTTATGTGTGGTGTATGTGAGGGGCTACATACTTGATAGGTGGATATCATTTTAGATGACAACAAAAATTTTATTGGTTGAGAAATGAAGGAGCTCATTTGGAAAAGACAACAAAGCTCTTCTCTTATGTGAATAAAATGATATAAAACAAATATGGGTTCAAGGTGTTTTACTTGAAAGCTTGAAGGGGTAGCCAAGAGGTCCTACAAATCTTATTTGGTGATTGAGAAAAATACTTTGACTTGCTGCCTATATATAGATACCTTACACAAGACCAATCCAATTTTGGTGGTTTACTAACAGAAGACTGAGGTCAATAAGATTTATGTTGATAGAAATTTTTTGGGCACTTGATCGGTAATCAAGGCTGACAATTTATGTCGACCCATTCTTTCAATAGATAAGACACACTGGTGTGGTAAATACTCTACTTATAGTTGTCGGCTTGGATGCAAATAACCACGTGTTGCTCCTTGCATTTGCACTGGTCAAGTAAGAATATTGACAGTTGGAGTGGTTCATGACCTGTACAAAATAGAATTAATTGACCGAGGGTGTGTCATTTATGATAGACACGGTACGTTGGCATAATGAATGTCATGAGGTCAAACTGATCCTCACCAAGAGCTCTTCACAAGATTTGTATTAGATACTTTATTAATAACTTTCAGATTCATGTTCGGAGAGTCGAACTAAAGAAGTTCTTGGCAGCTGTTGCTTACCAAATCAGTCAAGAAAATTGATTACATGTTCAAAGATATAATGAAGTTATTGAAAATAGACATGAACATATGCAGATGGTTAGACGCCAAAGAGAAACGGTCTATAACATATGATGAATTTAACATGCATTGGGATTTGATGACTACAAAATTCAGAAGGTCACGTACGATCTTCTTCATTCATGTTGTGCTAACTTGCACGACATAAATGAAGCCATCTTTGTTTTCATTGATCCTGCCCAGATCCGTTTGTGAGAAGGTACTTATCATTCTTATTCTTTAATTTTTGAATAAATTTTTTTTATCAATGTTTGACTCTTAAGTATGTATAATCAATGCAGTGGTAGGGCTTAGCTCGATGCGAGACGTTGTTGATGATCACGAGCTAGAGATAGACCACAAGACACTACTGACGAGTCATATAGTAAGCATCATAGTGATGAAATCACCGGTCCTTTACAACTAACTCAATTATCCCGGGCTCAGCAGGAGACAGGGCTGGTTATTCCGAAACAGTCGACGTGCCTTAAGAGTGGCTGCATTAGATATTCCCCCTCATTGAATTAACAACAACATATATAGACAAACATTTATTTTATTGTTCCAATATGATATGGTTACTATGTTTATGTACTCAAATGTTATATATGTTTTCAAGTTTTACATTTCACTGAGTTTTCTGAAGGCTTAGTTAGATTGTAGAGGAAATAATATATGTAACATTCAATCAATTTTAACTAGTTTGTGGATAGACTAACATTTTCCAAAATGTGCCAAAATTTTCTAATGGTTTTCGTGGTTGCTAACTGCGAAAACCTTTTAACCCACTTCATGGTTCACAAATGTGAAACTCGATTTCACAGTTATAAAAGAACGAAAATCCTTTTAATTATTTTTGTACTTATGAACGGGGAAATCTCATTTTCGCATTTAACCGCTATGAAAAATGCTCGTGTCCTCCTGAGGTCTCAGCTACAAATGACTTTTACAGTTAATAAGTGTGAAGACGAAAGAAATTTTTACACTTCTTAACACTGGAAATTTTAAAGTAGGAAAGGACAGAAATGTAATCAAGATGGTGCAAAAAAATTTGTAAATGAAGAAAAACTAATTTTTAAAAAAATGGTCTCCAGCTACCAAACGTCGAGTAATTGTAATTAGAGGTCTAATGATTTGGTTCGATTTGATTTTTGGTGAAAAATCAAACTAAACCATTCATAATCGGTTTGAAAAATTTGAAATCAAGCTGAACCACTAGGTTCAATAAATCAAACCGTATGGTTCGATTTGGTTCTATTTTTTTATGAATTTTATTTCAATAGGAGACTTTTCACATAAATAATAATGTAGAAATACTAATTTATATTATATAATCATAATAGTTCAGTTTGGTTTGAAAAAATTTAAAAATTAAACCGAATCATTAGTCATCGTTTTTTTTAACATTGAAACCATAATCGAACCAACTAACACTTATAACCAAACCAAATCTATCAGTTTGATTTTATATGATTCAGTTCATCAATTTATCAACTTTAGTTACACTCCTAATTGTAATTAACATTTTAAAAAATTATCCAGATTTTATTTCATATTTTCAGAATTAGAAATGGTTCAAATTATATTAAAACTGGTGATAATTTGGAACCTTATAAAAAAATATCCCGAATATACAGTGTCCGTAGCCGGAGGGTGGCAAACAAAGTAGAAATAACTATAGGGTCAAACACGTAATTAAACTATAACACTGTAAAATATTATCACATCAGAGTCTGGTTATTAAAATCGGACCGGACCGACTGGTTCCACCCATATTACGGCATCCAAAATCGGGTTCAACCGAATGGAACCTGATTCAATATTTAATTAATGTACAAACCATCCAAATTAATAGAATCAACTAATAAATGCTAATTAAGAGCAAAATGGGCTTACTAGGAATCAATCCTCGGAACTAGGAATTATTGAACAGTCCCATTTCCTCTCGGCCATGACAAATTCTGTGACATTTTTTATCGTTACATAAACATATAAATAAAATTATGAGTATTCATACTGACGTTCAAACTGGTCTGAGCCGCTGATTTAACCGATAAATCCAGAAACGGAACTCGCACCGGTTCGACTGCCGGTCCGATTTTAATAATTATCCATCGGACCTTATGTTTCCCTTAATCAAAATTGAGCCCCAATTTCCTGAATATCTCCATCATATCAATCACTCGAGAAACCACTCTAGGTTTTTATCACCACCACCGCATCAATGGCCGAAGTAGCCAACGCGCCGGCCGACGACGTCGACCGCCCCCAGGAAAAATCCCCGGAAGAAGACCCCAACCCCTCATCTCCAATTCTCAGGCAGCAGCCGCCGCTGCAGACGAACCAGGCGTCGAAGAGGCATGAAGACGGTCGAGATAGGAGGGGCGATCGGGATTTGGAGCGACCGGAGAACAGGAGAGCTGGAGGGGGAGATTTCGAGCGGAATAGATCGCCTCCGCCGGCGCCGGCTGGTGGGATGAATCGAGAACGGGAGAGTTACAAGCGGCGTGCGAGCCCTGGGTCGCCTCCGCCGTACAGGCGGCATTCGCCTGGGAGGAGGTCGCCTCCGCCGTATAAGAGGTCGAGGAGGGACGAGGGTGGTGGGTTTGATGGGAGGAGAGGAGGTTTTGCACCTGGTGATAGGAGGTGAGATTTTATTAAAATTTTCTGCTGTAATGGGGTTTTTCAATGGCCAATATATCTGCAGTCATGTTGCAGTGTGTGGCTTTGGTTCTAAGACTCCGAATGATGTATGTTCTTGTAGTTGGGTGGTACCTGCAATAGCAATCATCATCTCAGTATCTGAATTGTGAACATCTATTAGGTTTAGTAGGCACAAATTCTACAATCTATAGATACTAGTATTTTTCAGGGTGTTCGTGTCTGATGGAAGATGCTGTTGGATAATTTTCTTAGAAAAGCTTGTATGGAAAAAATTAAACCTTTAACTCAGTTCAGGATAAGGCAGGCTGACTGGAGTTATTTATAGTATTGGGATATGGGGATTATTTCTTTAACATTGTGTTAAACTATAACAGTAAATCTCTGATTCATGCAAATGTCTGGGCTGTACGACTTCATAAACTTGGGTGAATCTGTAAGGGGCACCTATTATCAGGATAGTCTTAAGAAATTTAAATTTTTGGCTCTCAAGTAATCATTTTTTGCCCTTTGAACCCTTAATTTTTGTTTCGAGTTGCTCTAGGAACAATATATTAGAAAAACTTTCTATTTTTTAATAAAAGATTTTTATTATAAATAATGCCGTTTCTTTGGTGTATCTGTTTCCTTATATGTGAAAATTTACTGATTTCCCATCCCGGTTTATGTTTCTGCCCCTAAAACTGTCATACCGGTAAACTGTTACTCATGTGCCACCATTTCGGAATTGGATGGCCATGTTTTATATTTCCGCATGAATAACAAAGCCGTGATGACTGTGTCCTAGTCAAATATGTCTTCACCTTCTAATTGTTGGAAAAATATCAACGCAGGTTTGGGTATGATCACGGAGGCGGATATGATCGAGATATGGGAGGTAGGCTTCAATATGGGGATGACAGGCCTGGGCAGTTCATGGGTCGTGGTCCACCAGGTGAGCATTTTACTTTCTGTTTCATTAATTTGATTTTCAACATCTGAGGTGGGACTTGACCATTTGGATATATATTTTCTTCATGGATTATTAATGAACTTTATTTGTCAGAATTCCTTTCATAAATGGTTATATATAGGTATGAATAGTTTTAATCTTTCTTAGTACGTGTATAACAGCTTGCGACATTAATACCAAGACGGGTGCTGAACAGAATTTGTTCTTTGAAGTCTATACCATTCTCATGAAGTTTGTAATTTAATCAGTGTCTCATATACAGTAATCACGTAGTTCAAATCACTTTATTTTGTTTTGTGACCATGTAATAGACTCAATAGTTATTCGTGTTGATCTGACTGAATATAGTTAACATCATGCATTTATTCCTTTGATGATTCAGATTTGGTCCGTGGTGGTTACAGGGATGCTAACAGCACTCAAAGGTTAGCTTTCACTCTCTTTTGGGTTCCCTTTTGTCACTATTTATTTTTTTTCTCATTTTAGATTCTAAACTCAATCTTTTTTGTGACAATAAGTATTTTATTGTTTGCCAATTCTTGTTGCCGAGTAAAACTATTGACAGTAAAAATAAGTTGGAAAATATTCTACTGGTTTGACTCTGATATTGATCTTTCTTTACATGTATTAAAACTTCTATCGCATTGACTTTCGTTTTAATGATACTTTTTTTTCCAGAGAAGGGTTGATGTCATACAAGCAGTTTATTCAGGAGTTGGAAGATGACATACTACCCTCAGAAGCTGAACGCAGGTAATGAATGTAACTGGTGTCGTTCTATTAGAAGTTCTTTCAGTCAAATTTGAAACTGATGAACGTTTAATCATGAGTCAGGTGTGACATTCTCCAGATTCAGAACTTTATTAAACGTCTGCAATGTACTTTATTTTGCAGATATCAGGAATACAAGTCCGAGTACATTGCAACTCAAAAGAGAACTTTTTTTGCTGCACATAAAGATGAAGAATGGTACATATTATATCTTCCAGTTGCCTCTTTGTTATTTTTTCCTTTTGTATTCGAAGCATGTGAAACAAATTATTTGCAGGTTAAAAGACAAATATCATCCGGGAAATCTTCTTGCCGTCATAGAAAGGTGCGCATAGTTACATTTTCACTAGAAAGCTTGTCCGTCAGTGCGTCCAAATTGAACAATAAAGCACAAAAGCCCGCATTTATTGTTGGAAATCATGTAGGAGGAACGAATTAGCGCATAAAGTGGCCAAAGATTTTTTACTTGATCTGCAGAGTGGAACACTGGACATGTAAGTTATATGCTTGTATTTATCTGTCACCTAGCTGGCTTTTAAGTTTGTTAACATGGATTTTTTTTTAACAGTGGCCCTGGAGCTAATGTTGTGTCTTCAAACAAATCAGGACAGACAAACGATCCCAATTCTGACGCTGAAACCGATGCAGATGGAAAAAGAAGGCGGCCCAACAGGGGATCAGCTAAAGAATCTGATCTTCTTTTAGCCGCTCCAAAGGCTCATCCAGTAAGCTCTGATCCTAGGCGAATACAAGTTGACATTGAACAGACTCAGGCTCTCATACGAAAACTGGATTCTGAAAAAGGAATAGAGGAGAATATATTAAGAGGAGCCGATACTAATAAATCAAGCAGAGATAAAAGTTTTGGTGGATCTGGACCCGTTATTATAATAAGGGGTTTGACCTCTGTCAAGGGTCTCGAAGGCATAGAGTTGCTGGACAGTCTTCTAACCTACCTCTGGCGTGTACATGGTGTGGATTATTATGGAATGATAGAAACTAATGAAGCAAAAGGTCTCAGGCATGTTAGAGGGGAGGCCAAGAGTGATGATGCCACCAATAATTCAACTGAGTGGGAGAAGACTCTTGATTCACATTGGCAAGACAGGTTGTCGGGTCAGGATCCCCTGGAAATCATGACTGCAAAAGATAAGATTGAGGCAGCTGCTGTTGAAGCTTTAGATCCTTATGTGCGCAAAATTAGGGATGAGAAGTATGGTTGGAAGTATGGCTGTGGGGCTAAAGGCTGCACGAAATTATTCCATGCTGCTGAGTTTGTGCATAAGCATTTGAAACTCAAACACACAGAGCTTGCAACGGATGTCACCACGAAAGTCAGGGAAGATCTGTACTTCCAGAACTACATGAAGTGCGTTTTCTAAAAGATCTCATTAACTCCAACATTGCTTTGTGCACGCATGTTAATTAAGGAAATCCTTAATCTGATTCATTGTGTTGCAGTGATCCAAATGCACCTGGCGGGAAACCTGTAATGCAGCAACCATCTGTGGTATGTCTATAATCAAGCCTGCTATTACAATAAAATATTATCATTTTATCCGTAGTTCAACTTCAATGTCGGAAGAAGATGAATCTGTTTGTTAAGGTCTGCACAGAGACTATGAAATATGTTATCTTGGAATTTTATCAGTCAATATGTGCCCATGTTATTTTGAATGTGATAAACGGATTTATCCTGCTTCAGTTGTCTCAACGTCATTTTATCATTTCTTTCAGAGGGATAGGATTCAAAAGCGTAAATTTAATCTAGATAATCGCTTGAGAGATGACCGTGGAAGTCGCAGAGACCGCGATCACCATGCAGGGAGTGACAGATTTGTCAGGGGTGAGAATATCCATTCGAATGATGATGGTCCAGATGGAAATCATGATGAACAGATGTTTGATGGACAAGGCATGCATGGCGGCCCTCCCTTTTCATCCGAAATGGCTCCTCCGTCGGTACTTATGCCTGTTCCGGGTGCTGGGTGTGTTGCTGACCAACTGCTTGTTCTAGTAATGCTGTCATTCTTAATTTGCTCACATTTTCTAAACTCCAACTATGTTGCAGTCCATTGGGGCCATTTGTTCCTGCGCCTCCTGATGTAGCCATGAGATTACTTAGGGAGCAGGGAGGACCTCCTCCTTTTGAAGGTGGTGGTAGAAATGGACTGCCTGGGTCCCAAGGGGGCGGCCCACTTCTTCTATCTCCAGCATTTCGACAAGATCCCCGACGTCTACGGAGGTAATGTTCAAATTAGCCTGCTTGTTATTTGTTCTACCTGTATTCTCCTCAGCTTCCCCACGCCTATATATAGTTGGAAAATCGTGTATCAGATTCTCTGTTGGCAGAACACTCCCAATTTGGTGTCTTGTTGTATGACCTTTTGCCTGAAGTAACTATTTTGATATGAGCGTTTGAACCTAACCCATTTTAATGCATGTAAGCTGTGAATTTTGGTGGCAGTTATAATGATCTGGATGCTCCGGAGGATGAAGTCACTGTGATAGACTACAGAAGCTTGTAGATATATCTCAGATTACAAGGAAACCTCTTGTTGTTCAAATGATCAAATACTAGAGGTATGACCTGCATTTCGGCTGCGATCCATGATTAGCCAGCTCCATGCCCCCCAGACATGGCAATGCTGATCTGAGATATACTCCCTGTTGTCAAAGATTTTAAGATACTCTTAAGGCGAGAGATACCATTTGGATGAGCTGGGCTTTCTAGTTGAAGCAATTGTTTTCTTTCCCTTTCCCTCCCTCTTTTGTGTCCCGTGTCTTAGATGCACATCGAATGTGTGGTCCTGTCTGACATTTTTCTCTCTATTGGCGGGTAGATCCTTAATTTATAGTTTCGTTTTGTTGTGGTGACATGAATGAAGTTATTTGATCTGCAATAGTATAATTGAATTACTGCTTAATGAAGAAGATTAAGATGTCGTTCTGTAAAATTAAGAGATGTTGAATGAGAATTTGAATGGTCAGACTATTGGTTAAATCACATCTGATTGTTGAATGATTTATTTTCATTTGATATTTTTTTAAATATTTTAATATATAATGATTTATTAATATAAAATTAAATTATAATTATAATTTTATAATATAAAAATAAATTTATAATTATATTATAAAAATATTATTTATTTATGAAATGCGTGAGATTCTGATTGAAGAAACTAGTTGCGGTCGTCATTGATGTGATTCTGATTGAAGTACGATCCGAGTAGATTCTGATTGAAGTACGATCCGAGTAGACTTGATTTCAGAAATATATGAAAAAAATAAAGAGATAATTATAATAATTGTATCGATATAGCATATGAATGATTAAGATATAAAATTGGTAACAAATCATTCAGACTTTTCAAATATTTAATAAGAGAAAAAACAAAAGTTCAGTTCACTAAATGCAAGAGATCACTTATTAACAGAGCTCAATAAATACAATAAAATAAGACCAAAATCTAAATTTTGTATAATATTAGTTTAATGATGAAGGCATTAGTCACATTTAAATTAAAATTTCATAAAATTTAAATCAAAATAAGATTTTAGAATTTTGAGATTTTAACAGTAGAGAGGCTCGGACACATTTAGTATTTCCCTTTATAAATAAAATATTGTAACAGTCCTTGTAAAACAAACGCCGTTCCTTCTCTCATATTAATTATCTTAATTACAATAAAACCTCTAACAATAAACGCTCGCTCGCTCGCAAACAAAATCGGCGACGAAACTATGAAGACAATCCCTCTAATTCTACTCGGATGCGGCGGCGTCGGCCGCCAGCTCATCCAGCACATCGTCTCCTGCCGATCGCTCCACGCCGACCAGGTCTCTCGCCTCTCCAAACTCAACTCAATCCTTCTCAATTCTCATCCGCATTTCCACTACCGTCTCTGCATCCTCACTTTTTCTTCTATAACGTATCTCATCACAAATTCTATCAGTTCTGGAAATTGTAACGATGGTGATGATTTTGTTTGCTTTGATTGGAGTTGAATGTGATGGTGACGGACGTGTTGCGTTTTTTTTTTTTTTGCTGCAGGGTGTGCGGCTGAGGGTTTTGGGAGTGTCTGACAGTAAAACACTGCTAGCTGTTTCTAACGTGTCTACTGCGGAGCTGGATGACGGCTCTCTTTTGGAAATCTGCCGCGTCAAGTCGCGCGGTTCCTCATTCACAGCGCTCGCAGGATTTGGTGATAATATTCCTCCCTATCATAATTCCTATTTTTTGCTTTATTTGAAATTTTTTGCTAGGTAAGGTTTGTGAAGGTGAATTTCAATTCAAGTGAAAGCGACGTCTGACTTCTTTTTATGATAGGCGAGTTCCAGGTGTTTACGGATTTGGAGGTGATTAGAAAGGTTTTGGATAGTGCAATGCTTCTAGGAAGATCCGCAGGTTTGTTGAGTGTTATCTTGGAGTCATGCCTTCTTGGTTTAATCTTGTGGAGAGTTTGAGTGATATTTTTAGGTCTGATTACACAATGAGTTATGATGTTTGACTAAGGTTATTTGTTGGTGTTCAGGTTTAGCATTGGTGGATTGTTCTGCTAGTTCGGACACTCTTAAAGTACTAAACCAAGTGGTTGATTTGGATTGTTGTGTTGTTTTGGCAAACAAGAAACCATTAACAGCTGCATTAGTAAGTTCTTTTCTTCTTCTTTTTTTCTTTGCCATCTTGAGCTGCACTTTCTAGTATCCATTAATAACAGCAAATCTTATGTGTTGCATCTATGTGGTGCCCTAAAAGTTGCTGACTTAGTGATGCTCTTCATTAATGATGTATATCTATAACTCTCTTTTCATCAAGGTTGTGATTTCATTCAATATTGACAACATTATGATGCAGGAGGACTATGACAAGCTAGTGTCAAATCCTCGATGTGTCCGCTACGAGTCAACTGTAAGTTTCATTGACTTTTTATTTTATTGACGCGGTATGTAATTGAATTGCTAGATGCATCCGCTTCCCCGTATAATCTACAAAGACGATTCACAGTTGGTCTTGAATTTGGATCTCATTTGCCATTCAGTATGTACATTCATCATACTTTGTCAAAGCCTAATCAGATGTTACCATCCTGACATCAGCCTTCAATTAATTTCATGGTAGGTTGGTGCTGGTCTTCCTGTGATTGCATCCTTAAATCGGATCATTTCATCCGGAGATCCCATCAATAATGTTGTTGGGAGTTTAAGTGGTACAATATTGCCTGAAGTCAGTGATTTTTATTCTTTCAGCAGCCTTTGTTATTTGCAGTCTGATGGCATAGTAATTCATAATCCTTACCTGCTTTAGGTACATTGGGCTATGTGATGAGTGAGATTGAAGAAGGGAAACCATTCAGTGAAGTCGTGAAAGTTGCAAAAGCACTTGGTTATACTGAGCCAGGTATAGTCATTAGGCAGTGAGATTAAATATTTAACTGAGAACATTGGTCGCAATGATTTTCTACTTCATGTGGCTACCTGATTATATTCAGTAGTTGCAGCACAAAAACACATTCAGGAGTACTACCATTCATCATTTTGCCTTCCATACTTTTTCCCTATATACGGATATTGTGAACAAACATGTCTTCCAATGCCGTCCACCATCATTCACTTAACGTATAAAACAGGTTTAGCAGTAAATTTTGCATTTACTATGTTTGTTTTAGTTTCTTGTATCCTAGGCTATTTTCCGAGTTGTCATAGTTGCTGTGCTTAATTAAGATCTTTTATCTGAGCTTGCATATACTCCGGAGAGCCGGGGACTGACTCAGTTGTCACTTGTCCTGATTGCTATCTGTTGGTATCACCCTAACGACTATGCTGATTGCTATTTTTACAGATCCACGGGATGACCTCAGTGGGATGGATGTTGCTAGAAAGGTTAGCCCATATTGTTATCATTCAGTTCCATCAAAATTATCTAGTTAGATATTGTTGTGCTGTAAATGAGTTTGATGGTCTTTCTGCTCTTCATAATCCCAAGCTTGATTTTTGACAAGCTAACTCTTAAACCCTTGCATATGTTTTCTACTGCCATAATTCCTCTAATGAAAACTAATACATGAACGCTGAAATCTCTCCTAAAACAGGGCCTGATTGTTGCTCGACTACTTGGATGGCGGATAAACTTGGATAATATCAAGGTGATATTTGAGTTATTAATTTATCTACTGCAGTTCTTAGCTATATCACTTAAATATTGGTTTCCCTCTTCTGGTTAGGAAAATATGTTTCTTACATATAAGTCACTAGCAGATTGAGAGCCTGTATCCTGAAGAGATGGCACCTGATAAAATGCCCTTAGAAGATTTTTTAACCACTGGAGTTTCCTCACTTGATGAAAGTATCAAAGAAAGAGTTGAAAAAGCTTCTCAGAATGGAAATGTGCTCCGCTATGTATGTGTGATTGAGGGTTCAAGGTATTACCACTAATTGTTTTTGGAGTAAAAAATTGCACAATGTTGAGATTTTGGGAATGCTTTTTTGCTTACACACCCATCGGCAATGTCCTTCCCATTTGGTCATCATCTGATTTTCATGCTTCTAGATGTGAAGTTGGGATTCAGGAGCTTCCTAGAAATGCACCTTTAGGAAGACTAAGAGGAAGCGACAATGTGGTGAGCTCTATCCGTACAAACCTCTTAATGTCGCTGATCCTGGATAGTATTCAGTTTACTTCTGTACGACACTGTTTTCATGACCTTCCAAACTCCGCAGTGAGTCAATGACACTTTCATTAATGCAGTTGCAAGTATACAGCCGATGCTACAAGGATCAGCCCTTGGTCATTCAAGGCGCCGGAGCTGGAAATGATACAACGGCAGCCGGTGTCCTTGCTGATATTCTCGACCTTCAAGACCTGTTCCCTTAAGCAGACACCTCTGATCACCTTTCCAAATAATTGGGAAACCGTGAAAGAAAATACTTCAACCTCATAAATCAAACTAATATAAGTCTCAAGACTTGGACCTTCAGATGACATTGTTTCCACATAGTTTTATGGCTGGCAAATGAGTTGCCTCATTTTGAGTAGAAATTGTATGTCCATGGGATTAACTTGTTCGTAGCAGATGGCTAAAACTCAGCCACGGTGGTTTGATCAAAGTAGCACCCTGAAGGACCGCCTTCTGGAAGGAGCGACAGCATGACTGAGCCTCTTGCGCCTTCTTCTAGTGTCATCGTCCCGGTGTGCCAGTTAATGTCCGTATCAACAAACCCAGGATGAACACAATTCACATACATTGAAGGGTATTTCTTCGCCAAAAGCCTGGTGTAGGCATTCAGTGTGACCTTCGAGATGCTATAGGCAGGCAGCATTATGCACCATCCGTTGGCTTCCAGTGCATCATCTTTCAAGTCATTCAGGAAGCTTTGCAGCAAGTTGTCCAGCTTGTCTTCAGTCAACGTGTCAATGTCTGCCAGTATGCTTCTCTTCTCTTCACTCGGAACTCTCTGTGAAAAATTGGGGGCTTTCTGAGGAAATCATAATGAGCAAATACAAGCTGTGAAAACACCATTCTCTCACCGAGCTACTTACCCTGAGCTCGCTGCGAAGGGAGGATACATTTACGATCTTGGCCCCAGTTGGCGAGCGCAGCAAACACGGCAGAAGAGCTTCCGTGACTCGTTTGCAGCCGTAATAGTTAGTGTCAACGCACTCTCTCGCCTTTTCGTAAGTTGTTTTTATCACTCCTTGAACCAGGTTCGTTGCTTTTCCTGAGAGCTGTTTCATCAAGAAATTTAGTAGTTGTTTGCTACACTTTTTCTTAAAAGTAATGGAGCTTCTAACTAACCCATGACGCTGGATCTATGGTCATGGCTCTGAGCGCATCCTCATCGACAATGACCCCCGAAGCTCCAGCATTGTTCACCTGATGAAATATATCACGACCAATATATCAGATTCATTTCCAGAGAAGGGAAATTGAGATCTCAAAGTAAATTAGTTACCAAGATATCAAGCCTCTCAAATTTTGTTAAAACAAATTCGGCCAAGGACTCGATGCTGTTCGGATCCAATACATCAAGCTGGTGAAAAATGACATTTGACAAGCCGGAGCCATGGAGAGAGGAAGTTGCCTCCAGACCCCGCTTCTCATTTCTAGCCGTCAACACGACTGTCACACCTTGAAGTGCCAGCTGCCGCACAGTCTCCAGCCCAATGCCCTTGTTTGAACCAGTAACAACCGCATACCTTCACCGCGCAATACGAGTTTAATTTTTTTGAATATGCACAAATATGCCATGTAGGCGCCGAACACAGCCTTACCTTTTGGAAGAAGCATCCTCAACAGCTCCCATTTCTGTATAATCAATATCCACAAGCGAGCTCTGAGCTTGAATGGGTGCCGCCTGCAGGCCCAACCTATTCACATCAAGTCACCTTCAGTGATACACCCATTCAACAATCTGATTCAGTGGCTTAAAATGGCAGATAAAGAGTCCACATCAAGTCAGTATCAAAGCCTCCCAGGTCCATAAACATACAAACACTAATACAAGCACGAAAAGTAAGGTCTGCATAAGCAAGACACCAACGCCTAAAATAGATTAAAACTTATGTTGGGAATGCAATCTACTAGATGAAACTAAGCTAAAGTTTGTTGCCCATGTTTCTACAATGGAAGCGCTACCAGCTGACTAGCGGGCAGATTCTATCAGTGAGTGCAGATGGGCAGCCAGTTTTACACGGTTTTTTTGTATTGTGACGTCATACTCACTGCGGAAACAGCTCATTCACACCTTCAGAAATTCATTCAACAAATGCGGATCGAAAGTTCAACCAATCAGGATTGATTTTAACAATGACACAAAAGCTTTGAATTTATACCAGGCCAATCACTACTTGACAAAAAAGGGGCAACCCTTTTTCCAATCTGATCAAATGATCCCAAAGTCAAGAGCTTTAAACTTAATCAGCAAAAAAATCTCGAATCAGCTCTTCAGCCAATCAGAATTGATTTTCAAAGTAACACAAAAGCTTTGAGTTGACCAATCCCATCATTAACTTGACTAAAATGTGACAACCCATTATCCAATCTGCTCAAATTATACCAAAGGCACCATCTTTAGACTCAGAGATTCAGATGAGAAGCACAGACCTCCGAGATTCAGATGAGCAGTGGAGTGAAACCCCAGATGGGATTGAGCCCGGAAAGCCCCTCTGGCGAATCCAAGGATGAGACAGAGGCGATGATGGCTGTGTGAATGATGAGATCTGGTTCTGGGGTTTGCTGGGACAGTGAAGTAGCGACAGTCTTTGAAGTGCGCAATGAGCCATTTGTAATCTGAAGGCGCTGCCTCGTTGACTGCCGTCGCGTCATTATCAACTTTGATTAGCTGTGTAAAACAGATTTATTAATTAGTTAAACATAATGCAGAGCTATTTAATTTTAATTAGAAGAATATGATTTATGAATGAATGAGTATTGAAAATATTAATTATAAATAAAAAATATAAATTTATCTAAATGACAAAAAAGAGAGTAAAATATTCCGTTCTCACCTTTTGGAAAACAAAATCCATTGTAAAAAACAGATTTACTGATTTTTTTAAAATAGAGTGACAGTTACTTATTTAAATTTATTTTATTTATTAATCATATTGAATCTATAGTAAATTTGTTGGGGAACATTTTTTATTTTTAATAATATTAAATCACGGATTTCATATGTGATTCATGTTAAATTGTAAAAATAAAACTCAATAATCTCTTACCGAAATAAATGTATGAACTGATTTTTTTTTATCAACCAAATGAAATAATAATGTGCAAAGTGTTTCCGATGATGAACACACGATTCTTATGGTGAATATTGGATTTTGATGGTGAACATGTCAAGTATCTAAAGGTAGCAGTACACATGATAATGAATTTCTGATAATCATAATATGCGATTTGATAATATTAAATTTTTCTTTTTCAAAATTATAAATGTATTTTAAACTTTATTATAAATATAGAATCACATTGGTATTCAATAAATTTTATCTAGTTTATTATTTAATGTTAAATGGATAGTGAGAGATTATTAATTACTTTTATTAATTTATTCTCCATCAAAATATTGTTGATGTTTTTTCTTTTATTGATTTATTGATTTTTCTTTTTTCTTTTTTGTGATCACATGAGATAAATGATGATTTGTAAAACATTTTGTAAACTGTTTTCAACCCTAGAGGAGATTCCATCGGACACAAGATACTAATTGCAAGACAATCGACAGCCCTCTATTCTGAATCGCTTTGGCAATTGTGATAAATTATGTCTCGTGGTTGCTAGAGCCACGCCGGCGTGAGATGTTGTTTGTTGAAAACTGAGAAAGACAGTTCAATAAAAAGAAGCGAAATGTGTGGTTCAATCTTATTAAAAATTTATTACTACAGTTAAAATGTAGATCATTGGAAACGCCTAGCTTGAGCAGTAAAGAAACAAGGTGATTAGCAGACAGCGGCTTAGTGAACAAGTCTGCAGGTTGCTGCACTGTCGCAATGTGTTGAGGAGCAATAAACGAGTCAAGGACATGATGCCGAACCAAATGACAATCAAATTCAATATTTTTTGTGCGTTCATGAAAAAATAGGTTGTGTGCTATGTGGAATGATGTCGTATTGTCACAGTGCAGAGGAATTGGTAGAGCAATGGAAACTTGAAGATCACGAAGTAGGCGAGACAGCCAATCTAACTCACAATACACCTGCGTCATGGCTTTGTATTTAGACTCCCTTCTTCGTCTTTCATGAAACAAGTGCAGGCCCCAACTGAACACAATAACCCCTAATTAAGCGACATGTGATAGGACAAGACGCCCAATCAACGTCAAAAAATGTAATTAATTGCATATTTGAATTGGAAGGTAGAAATAATCCTTTTTCAAGCGCACCTTTGATATACCTGAGTAATGGTGAGCTACTTGCGTATGCTATTCCGTGGGAGATTGTATTTATCGGCTCAAAATGTGGATTGTATATGATAAATCATGGCGCGTACTGATGAGATAAATAAGTTTGCCAACTAATCTTCTATAAACTGTTGGATCTATCAAGGGAGAAGCTCCTGAGAGACCAAGTTTGTGCTTAATATCAATAGGATGTTTTGCTAGTTTGGAACCAAGCAAACCTGTCTCAGTGAGCAAATCAAGTGCATATTTTTGTTGACGAAAAAACAAGTCTTTGTGAAAATTAGCTATCTCGAACCCAAGAAAAGATCAAATATGCCCAAGTTCTTTGATGCGAAATCTTTCATTAATAAAGTGTTTCACTTGGCTAATTAAGGTAACTCAGGTCTCTGTAACAAGTAAATCGTCCATGTAAACCAACATAATAAGAAGTTCAATCTCTTGAATATATGTAACCATAGAGTAATCATTATAAATTTTGACAAATCTATTGGAAATGAGGGCCTCACTAAGTTTAACATTCTACTGTATAGATGCTTGCTTAAGGCCGTAAAGACTTTTATTCTATAGAAACACTTTCCCTTGTTGCCTTTCAGCCTTATAAAAGACACTTGGCAATTTCATGTACACCTTATCAACTAAATCATCATGGAGTCATGCGTTATTCACATCCATTTGAAAAATCTGTCATCCCCTTGCAGCATAAGCACCGCTCGAATCATTATCATTTTCACTACAGGGAAAAATGTTTCAGTATAGTCAAACCCCTCTTGCTGGGTATATTGTTTAGTCACAAGATACGTCTTATAACGCTCCATAGACCCATCAGAATGATATTTCACCTTATATACCAATTTGCATCCAACTACTATTTTATGAGCTGGGAATGACAGTTCATGTGTTGTTGGTTTCTAAGGTCTTGATCTTATCTTCCGTGACCATACATCATTTTTTTATTTCTACTTGTTTTTGTACATCTCTGGGGCTCTTGAACAATTGAAACTTACAATTCAAAGACTTTCTATATTGGTGAACAATTCACATATTGCATATACATAACAATGGTATATCAACATGTACATTCCACATTTTGACAAATATATTCAATTTACCATGAAGGTCTTATAACTGCCCTGGTTGATGTCCTTAAGGTGGGTGCTATAACAGTATCTTGTTAAGGCATTGTTGGTGACTCAACTCTAGTTTCAGTAAGAGGAGCTAGTTGAATAACATAATTTTCTGTCTTATCAATATCTAGAGGAATAGGCTGGACTATTGAAGTAGACAATGTAGCTTTGGAAATCAGTCTGAACATCAACCCTCAATAAAATCAGGTCAGAATTATTTCACTACGGTGAGTGCATATTATTGTTTTCAATTTGTAGACATTGATTTTTAATATTCCCTCTCAATGTCAAGTCTACCATGATCGCCTTGTAACTTTGAACTACTCGCGAAATTTCTTTAATTAAGAAGTACTTAAACTCTTTACGAATACGTCAGCAATCAACTCTTCTTTTCTGATCATTTGCATTTTAATTTCGTCTTATAGAACATTCTCTCTGATGAAGTGACAATGCAACACCACATTCTTGGTATGAACATGGAACACAGGGTTCTCTGCAAGTTGAACAACTAAATGTTTAGCTTAATGTGTTTTATTGAATAATCTATTAGCTAAGTCAAATCTTCCATAAGCCGCATCAGCCACGTACTCTTTTGTATCGCCACGGTTGCAGCTCGGTACTCCGTGTATGTAGTTGAAAGTGAGATTGTAGATTGTCTTTTATTATACCATGATGCAGCTTTTGAGCCGAGACTGAAGACGTAGCTATTTGTCAATCTACGCATGTCCTGGTTTCCATCATAGTCAACGTTACTGTATGCAATGATCCAACTCTCGACTTTCTTTTTGTATAAGCTGTAATAGTCTAAAGTGTCCTTCACATACCAAAAAATCCTCCATACAACTTCCAAGTGCGAATAAGAGGACGGATCTTATCAAGGTTATCACATAGTACATACTAGTTGACAATAAATCATGATATTTGAGATCTTTCCAGTCTATAAGGTGTACTTCACATTAACTTCCAATAGAGTAGTCACTGGCTTGCACAATTCCATTCCATACTTCTTAAGCAAAACTCTTGCATACTTCTCCCCGACACAAAATATATTCTTTCACTTGTCCACTCCACTTCAAATTCAACAAAGTGGTTAAGTTCTAAACTCATTCATTTGAAATCTTATTGAGAGATTCTCTTATCTGTTGGATCTCACTTCTTCATCATCTCCTCTGATTACGCTACCAAAAACTAATATTTTTCGGCCAAAAAGGCTTTGGTCCGAAATTGGCCGAATAATATCCTGTCAATTTTCATCCACAAGTAGTGTTTTAAAATAAAAATAATATATAATATATATTTGATGGAAAATGACCAGAAACTGACTGAAAGTATCATCATATTTCTTGTAAGTTTTCAGCCAATTTTGGCCTTTTTTTTATATTTCTGGTGCTTTTGCGCACATAAATATAAAATGGCTGAAAGCCCGTGGGAAGTTGGAGGAAACTGAATGACCTTTCCAACCATTTTCTTCCAACTTTTAGAATTATTGATTATGGATGACAACTCCTTTTCTCCCCCATTCACTATCAAAATTCGAGAACTTGTTGTTAAACCGTTATTAGTTAATTTTATGATTAATTTTTAGGTTAAAAATACTATCAGTTAAATTTACATGTGGAATATTGTAAAAAAAAATTATAGGTTAACCTTTCAGTAAATATTTTGGTAAAAAAATTACTGAAAGATTGTACAGCTGGCTGAACCGACTGGTCTAAGTCGGTCAATTTTTCGGCTTGAATGTCGCCGGTTTGGCCCGTCCGGCAATTTTTTAATCCTAAATCTACCTAAATCCTAAAATCTAACCTCCGATTTACGTAAATCATAAACCATAAATCCGGGTTCACCCTAAATTCTTAACCCTAAACCAATTTACCTCACTTTTCTCCCTTAATTCCCTTTTCATTTAATGGTTCATCGTCACGTAAAAAAAATTAAAAGCGTTTATAATAAGATGAATCCAACGATACAATCATCGATCCTTATCCTTCATTTCTCATAACCATTCATTTTCAGTGATTCAATCCATGAAGCAACAAACCAATAAAATCAAAAAAGAGATGACATAATATATGGCATGTATCTGCCAAATCGTTCTCATGCATATTCGTGAATCTCTCCCAATGTTTCAAATCCAAAACTTTGTCACATGATGAATGTAAGAAAGCATGTCATATATATGACAAATATCGTTACATGCATCTCCTGTGAATCGTCCATGTATACCACTTAAAAGTACAAAGCAAAACCAATATCTCATTCACAAGAAAAGCCAAATTCTCATCTCACAATTTCACTCCACATACACAACTCTTTATCACATTTCATGATGCATGTTTCATCTCACATTTCACACTCTCTCTTTCTCTTCTCTGTATAAAACATTATGTTCATCCACACACACAATTCACACTTCAATTTTAGAGAGAAATCACTCACATGCACGTCCTACTTCACTTGTGTATTCATCAAACTCTTCAACCACTCCTCCAAATAATTTCACACTCCATTTAGAGAGAAATATACTCTCCGCTTCTTAAGCCTTCACTACACTTCATTTGTATTATCATCAATATTATATTGATTGTACACACATTCAATCATTAAAAAATTTGAATTATGATCACGAAAATTTTCAGAATTCATCACTCACCCTCTTTATTTTGAGATGACAATACATATATTATTAACATTTACGATATTGCGATTCAAATTTCAGTGAATTCGATTCTTATTGAGAGTATATGCGTCGGATTTAATTGGAAAAGTACGAGAGTTGGCCCGTTACAGATACAGTATGTTACCCAAATACATTTAACAAACCGTTGGAACATTTAGTATCCTCTTTTTGTATCACATCAAATTTCTTATTTACTTCCATCTTTTCATCATCCAAGATGAATGTATATTTTCACTTATCTCGCCTTTGACAGATGAAGTGCTTCCTGTGTAGACTCATCCACCCAAGAAAACCGGTTGAGAACTTGAGCCACCTCTTGATTTTTCACCTCCTCAAGACTCTCCCACGCCGTCCACCGATCCTCCAATCCGATCCCTTTCAGCATGTGCACCACTTGCTCCATCGTCGGACGGTCCTCCGGGGACCCTTGGGTGCATAAAAGTGCCACTTTGATAAATATTTCCACTTCTTCGGTATCATAACTCTTTAATTTCCGGTCTATAATGTCGTCCAACCTCTTTTCTCTGTTGAGCTTTTTTATCTGCCAAGAAATGAAAACATCTCATCAGTAAAATTTAGATAAAAAAGTTCTCAAAGATTCGAATATGTGACATACATGATCAAGTAGCAAGACATCCTCCTCGTCTTCTAACCGAGAAAGATCTATGGCGCGTTGTCCCGTTACGAGCTCGAGAAGCGTCACGCCATACCCGAAGACATCCGTCTTGTCGGATGTCTTTCCTGTGGACAAGTATTCGGGGGCAATGTGTCCCATGGTACCACGCACTTGAGTCGTCACGTGAGTTAACTTCGCGTCTACGAGTTTTGCTAGCCCGAAATCCCCGAGAACAGCTTCAAAGTCATCGTCGAGAAGAATGTTTGCAGCTTTAAGATCCCGGTGGAGGATCTTCGGGCTGCAGTGCTCGTGGAGATACTCCAGGCCACGAGCTACGCCGAAAGCCACTCGCTTTCGAGTTGCCCAATCAAGACCGGCCTCTCCAGGCGTCAACTCTAATAGCTCAAATGAAACATCTCAGTCCAAGAAAATAATACTTCAAAAAAAAAACTAAGTGCATAAATTTAAGAGGAATAATACCTCGAAGATGGTAAGCAACGCTCCGATTTCTCATGAAGGGGTAAACTAGGATTCTCTCCGACGAGGTTGTGCAGAACCCGATCAACCGTAGGAGGTTTCGGTGAACAGCTACGCTGATCAACTGAACTTCTCGCTGAAATGCAGCTTCTCCTCCAGGATTGTGGTAGTCCTTGAGACGCTTCACCGCGACTTTCGTGTTATCAGGAAGAATACCTTTGTAAACTTTACCGAAACCACCATGGCCGATGATGTTGCTTTGGCTGAAGTTATCTGTCGCGAGCTGCAGCTCGCGCCAAGAAAATCTTTTCAACTGCCCCAGTGAGTTTTTTCTATCATCCTCACCTTCACATACCAAATATTTAGTTAACTTCTGTACAAAATTTCAGCATCTGAAAGAGTATAGAGGGGGTCCAAATTAGAACTCACTTTCACAAAAACTTAAGAATTTTCTAGATGTCATAATTTTACCTTAAAATCCACAAAAAAGCTCGAATAAACCTCAGAATATCGCAGCAAGCTAGCTTCGAAAGCCCCAACGATATTACCAACAAAAACTTAAGATTTTGAAATTTTCTATGGAGCCTTTTGGGAAGAAATGTTAGATGTCACAGATGAACTTAAGTTCCCGGGTCCGGTCTATTTTGAGCTAGAACTTTTCATATATGAAAATTTCCCATTTGAACTTCGGTAATCACGAAAATAAACTTTTAGTCGTCGGATCAAATGAGATCTAAGTATTTATTGGGTACTCATAAAACTAGACGATTCAAGATCAAGAGAGGAAACTTGTTGGTTCTTTTCTTATGTTTACTGGTAATAAATTTCACATCGATACTTTCACAAGTTCAGTCTGCCTAGGTAATCTTAACATTATATATATGAAGTCGCAACGTACCTGCAACGTCGACGAATACATCTTCTTCAAGTTTACGAAGCCGTCGGATATGACAAGCACTGACTGCAAAGAGTGCCAACAATAGTAACAAAGCACAGCTTACAGTTATCACAACCTTCAATTCTACCTTTCTGGTGGCCACTGTCAGATATTAAAATTTTCCGTTAGGAAATTTTAAAATCATCAAAAGAGTAAATCAAAATTCTTATGATTTCACCTTGAGAGTAAGTGTGAGATGCACACCGCTGGCCTAAATGCTCGCCGCAGAACAAGCGACTGTTCCCGGTGAAACTGAAGTTCAGTAAATGCAAATTTTCATGTTTTCTTCGGTATCAGTTACAAGTCTCATAGCATAAATGGAGCTAAAATCTCTTACTTGAAAAATGGGGTTGAAGCTAGTCCATCCGGAATGGCGCCTGACAGTGAATTCGACGAAAGATCTCTGCCACAAGAAAATAAAGCAATAAGCACAGAGAAACCGATACGAATAATTTCTTTTTCAGTACTCTGCAACGCGTCTACATGAATAATCTGCTTTGATACGTAACGTTGAGCCGGTGCTGTTCAAACTCTGAAAGGAGAAATTAGGCTAACAGCTTACAAGTGTTTTAGGTGCACAAGGCCCGTCCATGAGGTGGGAATTGCGCCGACAAAATTGTTGTGTCCCAGGTTCAGATTTTGCAGGTGTGTCATGTCGCCGAGGTAATCCGGCAACGGGCCATGGAGGTTGTTATGCTGTAAATACCTGAAAGAGTCCGAGTTGTCCAGTGATTTTTATCAACACATTGATGAAAATAATTTGTTACTATTTGATTTGGAAAATTTGAACAACTTACAAGCTCTCAAGAAACCTGAGCTTGGTGATTGATGGCGCCAGCGTTCCGGAAAACCCATACGAAGCGAGGCTCCTGCAGAACCAGATAAGAGAGGTAACAGCATAAAAATTCCGACGATCGAATCAGCAGCAGCGGCAGGCAGATGATCTATGGAAGGAGCTGTATATATATATATATATATATATATAGAGGAGGACACTAACAGAGATACAACGTTTTCATTTCTGCAGGTGACATGAGACCAGCTGAAACACGGGCTCACGAAACTCGGGTTCCAGTCAGATATCCGGTTGCTCGTGTCGTTCAGGGCTCTCAGAACCTCCAGCAAAGCTTCCCCTGCACGAAAGCATTACAAGGCTTACAAGGGGCAGATGTTGGAGCGAAGCACATCAGCACATTTACGAATCTGGTTAAATCGGGTGATTTGTTTTTACTGTTTTTCTCTTAGTAATAGCCGGAGTTCTCAACAGGCGGAGAATTTTAGTACCTTCTACGTCGGGGCTTCTGGAGGACGATGAAATGCAAAAGGCTAGGAGCAAGACGAGGCAGCGCGTCAGGAGATTGAAGTGTTTGGGAGCTAGATCACCAGAGCTTCTGCTGCTGCTGGTGGTGGATCTTATTAAGCGTTCATATAAGGAAACACTCCAAGCCATTATCGCCGACATACTGAAGAAGAAGCGGAAGCGGAAGCGGAAGCAGCGTTCTGAGGAAACATGGAGGGGCTGGTGGTGGGGAGAGACTGATATTTTAAAAGAAAGCGATTATAACGGAGAAAAGGCGCATTATGGGGGAGGCAGCACTATGTGCAAATTGGAGGCTAAAGTTGTAAAGCATATATACTTATCTGATTCTTCTTTTGGTCGATGGTTGATGTGATAACACATTGATAATAATGCTACCAAAGCATAGATACTTTGTATCCTGTTAAGGCATTGATCCATTCCGGTGCCCAGATATGCAGTGTGGGTGGTGGAACTAAAGTTTGATTTTGATTTTTATTGCTTTTTCTTTTCCTCCATCCGAATAAGCTAAAGGTGCCAGCTTTGAGCTGGACCAGCAACACAGGCTCAGATCAATTTTCCGGACATTATTTGTACAAGAAAGATTCAGGAGCGAAACCCTGTACGGGAGTGATCTGAATTTGATCAAATATGTTAGAGGTGCGCGTGAACTTACCCGCGACGAATCTGACTCTACTATCAAAGAAAAAAATGAGTCTGAGTTTCGAATTGCTGCAGAAGCTATCAAAGCTTATTTTACAGTGATCATTCCATAAACACAAATAAAGTAGTGCACTAATTACATACTAGATGATAGAATTTAAGTTGCCTGATAAATTGAAAAGCTGAATTTGCCTTAACAATACGGATCTGTGCTAGTCATAGAATTCGACTCCTGTTGCCGCGGCTGCTAATGTTACTTCTAGTTCGCAGATGGCGCGCCTGATGCATTCCAGATGTTCAGCAGAGTTGTGTGTGTGTGGTATTATACAGGCAAAAATGCATGAAAGAAAACAGGCCTTTGATCAAGACTAAGGCTGTGTTTGGATTTACGGAAAATTAAAAGAAAATTTGAGGAAAAATGAGCATGGAGCCTGAGTACCTGTACGAGTGGCAGTGGGAGCTGTGCTCGCCTTGATTTGTTTATAAGCGAGCATTCCCAGAAAGCCCAGCACAAAGCCTCCGCAAACTGACCACACTGCGCCAGCCAATACATAATAAACTGAGCCGTTGAGAGAAATATTGGAGAATGAAATTGAAGACGGAATTGAAATTTCGAAAAGGCTCTTCCTCTGCTTGGCGGGTTCGGTCTTTTTGACCCACGCATCCACAACAAGCCACAAAAAAGGCTTCTCCGCTTTGTCTACCTGCGCATCACCGGAGACAGTAAGAGAGAATCACTTCACAGCTCACATTTTTCGTTCTGATTTTGAGACACCATCAGAAATAGAGAAATGAGATTTAAGGAAAAAAAAATCGTCAGCAGTGTGTGATGCAGCAGAAGTACCAGACGGTGAGCGATAGTGTCACGGGGTCAGGCACATGTGAAATGGGCAGAGGTGCACGCAAGAAATACAAGGCCTGCAGGTACCCGAATGACACATATATTGCATAACAGGGAAAATTATGACGTATCTGACATGGCAGAGTTTGTTACAACTGCCAGTAGTCTACTATTTCTATATAAGAAGAGAAATGTAAGAGAAAAGAAAAGAGGGAAAAAGTTAATGATCAATTTTGTTTGTATTCGCCTCACCCCTTTTCTGCTGCCTTCTCCTTCCCTTTTATCTCTTCTGTAACCCATTTCCCAGCCTCAGTCATTCCCTGCTACCCTGTTCTATCAATTGGTGCTTCTTCATCGAGAGCCGAACTCAAGCCCAAAATGCCAGATACCCGTCTCTCCAACACTGAATCCATCAACAACCTGACCTCCAACTGCATAGAGTTGGGATCCAGAATCCAGGCCATGGAGGAGACAATCGCACAACAAAATGAAAAGCACACCACCCAGCTAGCCCACCTCCTCAGTGCTATTGAAAATCTCAACAGAAAACTACCAGAATCACCACCCCCACCATTACGCCCTGACAAACAACCCATTCACCAAAACCCTCCTCCAATCCTCCCCACCCCCCTATCTCTCCATCCATGATATCCTCAAATGGTCAGGTATACTCCAACCCACATTTAATCCCAAATCACCAACACATCACCTACAACGTAACCCCAGAAAATCTTCCTACGGCTTACCCTAGAACACCCAAACTAGAGATTCCCCATTTTAATGGGGAAGGCGTGGAGGGTTGGCTCTTTCAGCTGGAGCGCTACTTTGATCACCATGAGGTTGTTCCTGATCAACGGTTGAGGCTGGCCTCATTTTATATGGCTGGAGATGCCTTGCGGTGGTACCAGTGGATGTATTCCACTCAACAAATTGCAGGATGTGGAAGGTTCATCAGAGACTTGAAACAGCGTTTTGGTCCCTGTGAATATTGGAATGCGGAGGTTGCCCTCAACAAATTGCAACAGAACACAACAGTGCCTGCATATATCAGCGAGTTTGAGGTCTTATCCACCAGAACCCCCGGCCTTACCCCAGACAACCTATTAAATCGATTCCTCGCTGGTCTTAGAGAAGACATACACAGAGAGATCGTCCTACTCAGACCCACAACTCTTCAGGAAGCCATGGGGATGGCTAGGATCGCGGAAGAAAAGATTAACGCCAATCGGATTGCGTCAATCAGGGCTTACAACCCTAAAACCCAAAACCCATATCCATCCTATGTGCCGCGATTAACCCCAAACCCACCTCTAGGCCTCAATAGAACCACCCAAACAACATCACAACTTCCGATTAAGCGACTAACGATCGCTGAAATGGCAGCAAGGAGAGAGAAAGGGTTGTGTTACAATTGCGACGAGCGATTTACTCCCGGGCATAAATGTAAACCCCGATTTCAGTGCTTTCTCATGACAGAGCAGGAAGAAGAAGTACATGGAAGCAAAGTGGGTCTGGAGGAAGCAATAGAAGAAGACAATCCAAAGTTCTTGCCCCAAAACCTAGAGGAGGGAGTGGAGGTGCCCACGATCTCCTTTCATGCCCTACAAGGCAGAACGGTCCCCAGCACTTTAAGGCTAGCAGCGACCATCCAGGGGAGAGCAGTGGTGGTCTTAGTTGATAGTGGGTCTACGCACAATTTTCTCCAGACGCGCGTTGCCAGACATCTAGGGTTGCGAGTGGAACCATCACCCCATCTGAACGTGACAATTGGAAATGGAGAAGAGATGCAGTGTGAGGGTGTTTGTAGACAAGTGCCGCTAGCCCTTGGTGAACATACCTTCACCATCGATTTCCACCTCCTCCCCATTTATGGAGCTGACAGTGTCTTGGGGGCGCAGTGGTTAGCCGAGATCGGTCCAGCCTTGTTTGATTATAAACAAATGTGGGTTAGCTTTCAAAAGAACGGTGATCAAATCACATTATACGGGCTACGACCTCAAGCCCAGACTGCAGAACTATCCTTAACTCAGCTTGGTCGAGTGGCCCATACACACTCAGCGGCATCTTTCTATCAATTAGTTGTTCACTGGAACCCTAACCTGGAAATCCCACGAGACAGAGAAGAGGGACTTCAGCTGCCCGACCTACCCACTCCACAAAACTCAGGCCCCGACATAGCTGTCAACCTCCGAAAGTTAATTCGAGAGTACAAGGTCGTATTCTCCAAACCTCATGGCTTGCCACCATTTCGAGCCTCAGACCACCACATCCCTCTCATTCCTGGAACTGTTCCAGTCAATGTGAAGCCATATCGATACCCACATTTTCAAAAGACAGAAATAGAGAAGATGATCAAACAAATGTTAGAAGAAGGAATTATACAGCCCAGCTCGAGCCCATTTTCTTCGCCAATTCTACTAGTGAAGAAGAAGGACGGTAGTTGGCGTTTCTGTGTCGATTACAGAGCTCTGAATGCAGTCACTGTAAAGGATCGTTTTCCGATCCCAACTGTGGACGAATTGCTGGATGAACTGCACGGAGCCAGCATATTTACGAAACTTGACTTGAGATCTGGATACCACCAGTTACGTGTTCACTCCGAGGATGTTTACAAGACTGCATTTAGGACTCATGAAGGGCATTATGAGTTCCTTGTGATGCCATTCGGACTCTCTAATGCGCCATCCACTTTTCAGGCAGAAATGAACAACATCTTCAAGCCGTTACTGAGGCGGGGTGTACTCGTATTTTTTGACGATATCCTGGTATACACGGGCACGTGGGAAGAGCACTTGCAACTCTTGAGGAAGGTACTACATATTCTCAAAGAAAATACTTTTTCGCTAAACCTTCAAAATGTGATGTGGCCAGGTCAATAGTGGCCTATTTGGGGCACATTATATCAGCTGAGGGGGTAGCAGTCGATCCAGAGAAGATAAAAGCAATAGAAGAATGGAAGGAGCCTAAGAATGTAAGGCAGTTGCGCAGCTTCCTTGGGCTGACGGGGTACTATCGAAGATTTGTCGAGCATTATGCCCAATTGGTCTCACCCCTGACCGCATTATTGCGAAAGGATGCCTTCACATGGACAGAAGAATCAGCCACCGCCTTCAACACTCTAAAAAGGGCCCTCACAACCACTCCAATTCTTTCACTTCCAGACTTCTCTCGACCATTTGAAATCCAAACAGACGCATCTGGAGTAGGGATAGGTGCCATCCTTTCCCAAGGTGGTCATCCCATCTGTTATTTCAGCAAACAATTGCCTCCAACGGTTCGCGCAAGCTCCGCTTACAATAGAGAGCTAATGGCCGTAGTGATTGCTGTACAGAAGTGGCGTCAATACTTGTTGGGGACTCGGTTCACTGTAATCACGGATCACCAGCCATTAAAGGCGTTGCTTACCCAGGTCATCCATACGCCAGATCAGCAAAAATGGATAGCCAAATTGATGGGGGTTTGAATTTGACGTCGTGTATCGACCCGACAGAGAAAATGGTCCAGCAGATGCCCTATCCAGACAGCCTGAGGCCTCCTTACAAGTAATCCAAGCTGTTACTAAACTAGTCCTGGGGATTTTAGCTGCACTACGGAAGTATTATGAACACAACACGAAGGCTCAAACTCACCTCCAAGACATTCAAAGTCAGCCTGGAGAAAATGAACCATTCAGCGTTCGAGACGGTTTGGTTGTCTATCGTAACAGCATCTATGTCCCTAAAGACTCAGCCTTGACAGAACTTATCATGCACGAGTATCACAATAATCTAAGTGGAGGGCATAAGGGAGTACAACGAACGCTGGCCAGGATTGCTGCCAATTTTTATTGGGAGGGTATGCGCAAGGATGTGCACACCCATGTCAGTCAATGTTCCACTTGTCAACAAGTGAAGTCACCTTGCTCGGCCGCACCGGGATTGTTACAACCACTGCCTATACCAACACAAGTATGGGAGGATATATCCATGGATTTCATTACTCATCTCCCTCCTTCTGCTGGAAAAACAGCTATAATGGTCGTTGTTGATCGTTTAACAAAATGCGCACACTTCACAGCCCTCGTCCGGGGATTCTCAGTTGAGGATATAGCACAAGTCTTCATCCGAGAAGTTGTGAGACTTCATGGGTTACCAGCCAGCATAGTCTCGGATCGGGGCCCCATCTTCATGAGTAAGTTCTGGAGAGAATTATTCCGTTTACAAGGGACAGTACTAGCCACTAGCAGCGCATATCATCCACAATCAGATGGCCAAACAGAGGTAGTGAACCGCAGTTTAGAAGACTATTTGAGATGCTTTGTTAATGACAATCAATGTGACTGGGTGGCTTATTTACCTTGGGCAGAGTGGTGCTATAACACCACCTGGAATTCGGCAATTCAGAAAAGTCCATTTGAAGCCTTGTATGGACGCCCCCCACCTCAGATGACTGACTATCTGCCAGGCACATCTAGAGTCGCTGCGGTTGATAGTTTACTGGTCAACCGAGCTCGTTTGGTACGGGAATTGAGGGACAACATTGCGAGAGCACAGAATCGCATGAAGCAGCAGGCTGATCGCAAACGTAGAGAAAAGGTATACGATGTTGGTGAGAAAGTATTCGTCCGGCTGCACCCCTTTAGACAGACCACAGCCGCACAACGGAAGAGCAGCAAACTTGCTAAACGCTACTTTGGACCCTTCCTCATATTGGATCGGATTGGCTCAATGGCCTATAAGTTACAGTTACCAGACAATCGCAAAATACACAATGTATTCCACGTATCTCTGTTGAAGCCTTGCGTTGGCAATGAAGCTACAAGAACTGCTGCACTCCCTCCAGAGTTCTTGAGCTCTACGGAAGGAGAGCATCTTAGAGTTTCGTCAGAATAAACATATGAAGAAGGGGGTGGGACAGATTCTCGTGAAATGGCACAACCGTCCTAATTCTGATGCTACATGGGAAGACACTGAAGAATTCAAGGAGTTTCCCACCTTTGACCTTGAGGACAAGGTCGCATTCGATGAGGGAAGTATTGTCACGGGGTCAGGCACATGTGAAATGGGCAGAGGTGCACGCAAGAAATACAAGGCCTGCAGGTACCCGAATGACACATATATTGCATA
>NQLW01000011.1:6199778-6246401 GCA_002312845.1 Kalanchoe fedtschenkoi
AAGGCGTAGCGCGATGATCTCCGTAGATTCTTCTCGAGGTGTCTGCGACGTATATCGCTGCAAATGCTTGTTTTTAGCACAATGGCGGAATCTTGGAAATTCTAGGATCGTGGAAATAGCTCACATCGGAAGTTTTTAACCACAAGATTAGGTCCAAAACAAGACAGCACGAAGCTCAGCCGAGGAATTTAACAGGACATTGCAGCAAAATCATAGTTGGGAACATTACAAGAAACAAGGACATGGCGAGAAGGATCGGCAGACCTGGGGTTTCTCGCTGTGGAAAATATGTCAGTGTAGTGAGTTCACCTCAGTGGGTTTTCTAGGGTCAACGACAACCTTGGACTCTCTATCTCGGTGCCACGTGGCATCCCGCCTGACAGACCTCTTTCACATTTTTGTTACCACTGCCTTGAGGGACTGAAGTTTGAATGATTTGATTTTTGACAATTTATTTTGATATTTTGATGATCGTTGTGTAGATGTGTGTACTTACTCTCACTTTGTGACAGACTTTCCCTTAATTTTGTTATTTTAGTTTATGTTATTAAGGATTGAACCATAATTACTCTAAAATTTATCTCAAATGAATTGTATTTTAATTCACTACACATGCGTCTCTAATTAAAAAATTTAATAATTACGTTCGAATTTCAGAGAGTATGATAGTTCATATTCTCTTCTTATAATTTACCTTAAATTTAACAAAATTATTCTCCAATTAAACAAGCTAAATTCAACAAAATGATATTGGAATACCACATTGAGGTAATATTCATCATATTGTTTTTTTTTTTCGCAAAAATTGATTCATTTCACATGAAAATCAAGAGGCGTTGAGCGCTACAACAGAAGAGGGGCAGAGGCCGAAGCCTGCACCCTATTACAAACCCGAGCTATCATCACAAAGGCGTCTCCTAGAGGTGTTGTCTAATTGGAGAGATATGAGGGTCTCGCGCGGGAGGTCGCTACTAATGCTCTAACATAGTCTTTTGCTATCTGCTTCAGCCAAGCTACATGCTACCCGGTTGCATTGCTTGGAGATGGATCTGAAACGCCATGGCACATAGCTTCTTGCTGCCCGGTTTCTCTGCACTTTCGAACTAATGCTAACCTTCATTGAACTTCCACCATCCCTGGATTTTCCGGCTCTATCAGATTCTTCGCTGCTCGCAGCAAATCCGGGACGCCTCCCAGCTCCATCAGGTTAAGCTCATTGATCTTCCGCGCTGCCACGAACGCGCCTGTTTCACATCTGATGACCACTGCATCATCGCCAAGTTAATTGTAAACCCAGCCCTCACAGGATTCCAAACTCCCGGGCATCTTCTCTTCTTAACTTGCGCTAATTCTATTCCCAAATTTGTGATCAAGTCGGCTTCCCTCTTTGTTGGTTCCCTGCTAGGCCTAAATTCATACAACCTCGCCACAACGAGCATGCGTAGGATCTTTACCATGGTATTGTTGATCTGAAAGTCCCTTACCTTCTCGTCTGCAAACATTACCGCACATCGCCACTTCCAAATTTCCCACATACCCAAGCTAAAACTCAGAATTCTGATTGCCCCCATTTGCGAGTGGGGACTAGGCTCTAAAAACCATTCCTTTGCCATTGAGTTGAAGTCGGGGCCAACAACCAATCCTACCCCTTTTGACAGTGCATCCCAAATCCTACAAGCAATTTCACCCTGACTAAAAACATGCTCAAAGGTTTCCTGAGCCCCATGCGCACAACACCTACACCTTGACGCCAAATGGAGGCTTTTTCTCTGAATCAGGTCATCTAGAGGGATAACTCCGTGCCTGACTTTCCATAAAAAATAACTGATTTTCTTTGGTATGAACTTTACCCAGATTCTTTTCCAAACCAAGTTAGGCTCTTCAGGCCCCTCGACTAATTCTTTGTACCCTTTTGGAGTGACCACTTCCACTCATCCGATCTCTGATTTAGGGTGAAGTTACGCAGCTTGTTTACTGCGTAGGCAGGGAGAAGCGGAATGATTCCTTCATGAGTTGAAGGGTTAGACATCACCTCTCTAATAGATGGATTTCCCTCAAATGTCGCTGGCTTTGAAACCATTGGGAGACACCAGGGTGTATTCCAAATTCTGCAATCACCATTGCCAATAGAAACCACGGAGTTGGCCTTCAGACTTGTATCATTGTAAAAAGCACCCTCCACATGCCTGAAATTTTGCCTTGATATGATTCTCCATACTTCGCCACCATGAATTTAGCCCAAGTCAAACTCCCCTGAATGACAGTCCAGACTAACTTCGATTGTAGGGACCTCATAATTACCTGCATTCTGCACAGATTTACCCCTCGTTTGTCGTATTTGGTATACATTTTTTGGAAACTGACCCGGTGCTTCCTCTTTTCAATCCCTGCGTCCCATAGAAAATCAGCCATCAAGCGCTCAATCCTAATCAGGACGCCTTTGGGGATAGTCGTTGCTGCCATTGTATGATTGTCATGGATGAAATTGCAGATTGAACTAGAGTTAATCTCCCTCCCGCCGATAAAATCTTCTTTTTCGATCCACTCAACCTGGATTCCATCTTATTGATTAGATCTTCAAAGTAGGTAATCTTTGGTCTTCCCTGATAAAGAGGCATCCCTAAATATTTAGTCGGAAATTTTGCCATAGAGCAGCCCGTGCTCCTATAGATGTCTGACGCCGCCGACTAGGAATGGATTTGCTGAAGAATATTCCTGTTTTCTCCACATTAAACTTGTGAGCCCCGATACATTACAGAAGTTATGGATCAACAAAAATCAACAATATTCATCATATTGTTAATAGCATACAAGCATTCAGGGCAAATCCACATCAGCCACTTCCTCAGTTTCTCAACGGTCTCTGACGGAGATTTTTCGCTTGTGGGTTTGGAGCTGGTGTTACCAGCTGCTGCTGGATGGCGACTTGTGTAGTCGGAGCTGAAACTGCTGCGACTTCCGCAATCAAGAAACCGCGTGTGACCTGTTGGATCAAACACCCGAATAGCTGTTCTAACAGGTCTCGTGTAAAAACATAATCTTCAAAATATGAAAAAGAAGAAAAATCTAAGACCGTGTTGGAGGGGGAGAAAAGAACCTTCCATGTGCTGAGTGCAAGCGCTCCAAACGATCCCAGCGTCAGCCCTGCAAGCGATGACACGGCAGCTACCAAGACCCTCCGAACAAAATCTGGTAAGTGAAAATTTTCAAGAACAAAATGATCAGGAAGATCAAACTGAGAAACTAACTACTACATGCATGGCAGTGGTATTACATTGAGAGTGAATTAACCGCTGTAACCTGAATTTTTGACACGCCATTTCTTCCGGGCAAGTTCAGCCACCTCCTCAGACCTCTCTTTCAGTTTCCTGTCTGCTGCAATCATGATCTCTTGTCCCTACAACAGCGTGAGAAATACATAATACAAAATTGAGGTTACGGAATTGAATGGCCCGGAAACAGGAATATAGTAGTAGCTGTAGCTGGCAGGCTCCTATCTGATATACCATATCAAAACCAGCAGACTTGGCAAGAGAAAGCAAGTCTTTCCTTTCTGACTCGGGAAGCGACATGAGCTCTTCCTGGAACATTTTCAGCCCTGCTTCAGTAAGAGACATTGACCCTTGGTTCCACAATGTCATCTTTACCTCCACCGCCTCCGTAACTGCTGGCAGAACTGCACAACAGATCAAGCAAATATAAGATTGTCAGATAAGTGATCAACAGTTTTTTTAAGAAAACTGACAGAGGTATGAACATATTTTTGAGAGGTGAGGTGTGATAGAAAATGCCTGCTATGCAGCAAATCAGCAGAAATGTCGTAATGCGCAGTCTCGCACCCATCCCTAAGAACTGTTGTTGAAGAACCTAAGTAAGATTGAAAATAATGAAGCTCCAAAAACAAGCTATAGAAAGCACATAGCCCAACCGGAAAATTTAGAAGCCATCACAGATCACACAGAAAACCTAGTTAGGAACATTACAGGAGAAAAGCAAGTCGACAGAAGGATTGGAAGATGAGGAGGAAGAAACAGACCTGGAGAATCACACAGATGAAAAGATGACAGTAGACTGAGTTCAGCTCAGTGGGTTTTCTTGTGGCCACATCTATGGACTCTCTAACTCAGTGACACGTGGTCTGACAAACTTTTGCGATTTTTTTCATAGTTTACAACAAAATTTAAAGGAGTGAAATTTGAACAATCAGTGGGTCGTAATTGAAGTTCAGATAATTAGATCTCCAACACGTCGAACATTCTCATTTTTTTCCCTCCACGTTGAGACTTGAAATCATTGAACACCTGAAAGCAACAAAGCAACATCAGATGACAGAGTAAACATTAAAAACACTGGAACGATAACAAGTCTCAGTTGGGGCACACTGCTGTAACTCATTACACAACCTTTGCTCAGAAGTTTAGTAGCATGTCATTTTTCCGCTACCCGAAACTGGAAAAGGGGGTCACAGTCTACAAGTTGCCACTTTTGTGAAAAAATTGATCCTAGCACCAACTTTAACTTTCATGTGAACACTTTGAGATCAGCATTTCGTTTTCCCATGACTCAGAAACAGCATCTGAAACCAACATAACACACCTGTCAAACTCATAGAGGCATCTGTACTTCTGTAGTCATCTAAATATCATCTGGTCCCCAACAACGCGACTGCATCAGCATTGATTTAGATTCATTTCTAGTGGTGTGCAAACCATTTTGATGTGTTTGATTATCAGAACAGAAACCACAGTGAGATAATAAATGCCATGCCATGAGGTTGCTTACTGGTCGGAGTTAAGCTTTACAGTTGCTCCACATATATAGCACAAACCCACCCACATCTTCATATTCTCAAAAGTTAATGCTGTGTTTGGTTTAGGGAAAATAGGTAGGAAAGGAAAATAGGAGGAAAAGTGATTTCCCTGTGGAATTCATCCTATTTTCCCTTGCTCAGTTAGAGTGGAAAATTATGAGAAAAATACTAAAACACTCTTTAATTTAAACAAATTTTCATTCCCATTTTCCATCTAGTTTTCCATCCCCAACTTTTTCTCAACCAAACAAAGAATTTCTTCACATTTTCCCACAAATTTTCTTTTCCCTCAAATTTCCCCTAAACCAAACACAGTCTAAAAGTCTCCAGTAACTCCAAATAATCATCACAATTAACTACATTCAAGTCACTGCAGTTCTAACCCGCCCTGAGCAGCAGAAGTTCAACACATTAGCCACTTCCTTAGTTTCTCAAATGATCTCTAGCCTATATTGTTTGCTTGTGGGTTTGGAGCAGGTGTACCTACATATATGTTCCAATGGTTTAAGTTCAGATTATTTAGCATAAAAGTGAGGAAAAGTAGCTCTACAAAAGCACCGGAACATACAACTCATTGCGAATTGAATATGATTGCTACATAAAAAAAAAAGCATAAAGTACAAGAAACAAGCAATGTATAAAAATACTGGCATTTTTCAGGCTGTGTTTGGTTTAGGAAAAATTTGAGGGAAAGAAAAACTTGAGGAAAAATGAATTCTTCTTTGGAATCCATCTCATTTTTCTTTATTTGATATGAGTGGAAAATCCATTGGAAGGTCCTCAAACACTATTTGTTTTGCTAAAATTTTCCGGCTTATTTTCCAACTAATTTTTCCTCCATTAACTTTCCCTAAACCAAACAAAGAATTCCTCCCCATTTTCTCTCAAATTTTCGTTTCCCTCGATTTTGTCATAGTCAGGTTCCAAAATTAGGAAAAGAGGCCACTATACCAAAACCTCTGCTCTGATTTTTGTTGGTTCATTTGAGTTTCCAGCATCACAGCTTTACTACAGTTTCATTTCAAGAACTTTGAGCTTCCTTTTGCTTGTTAGAATTCCAAAGTTGAGAACCTAAGACTGAATTAATACACCATTTTTCCGATAGCTGATAAGTGATCAATTTGGTGTTTTTGACAGCTTTTCTGATTCTGTGATGCCGTGTTCATTTCATTAAAATGAAGATCCGTTTAGTTTAATAATTCTGCATTTAGAAGCGACTAACATGGGGATAGCAAATACAGCAAGATACCGTCAAGGTATATTTTTCAAGTTACTGGAAGTCACAGTCACTCCGAATTAACAGTAATAGCAAACAGAAAATTAATTAATACTACCGTCATATATATCTACCAGATAGATAGGAGATAGAGCCTGCAATTCTCCATTCAAGTCCTCTCAGTCACTCCGGATCACTCAGCTTGGTCCACTTTCTCGATTTCTGATGTAACTTCACTAGTCAGTTCAGAAAAGCGGAATACACGCAGTATGTATTCAAAATGTTGAGTTGAGAAGAAAGTGGCAAACAAAAGTATGAAGGTGCAGTAGAAGAATTTTATAAGGAACTTGAACACTGGGACCCCAATAGCTACGGATCATTTCTAATAATGGTGCTGAGATTCACCATTATTAATGATGTAGCTACTTAAGCGGATAAACATACCGAGAGGGGATCTGAATGTGGATGCTGAAGTGTCGTAGAATCAGTAAGTGGCTTAGACTTGATGCACCAGGTTACCTATTTGACCAACCAAAGCGTAAAAGTAAAAGATATAAACAACTGGGTCTAACGAGTCCGACATGAAAATTTATGTAACAAGGGAAAGGCGCAGCGGACCTTCCATGAGTAAAAAGCAAGTCCTCCCAGGGATCCCAGAACGATCCCCCCAAGCATTGACAGCGCTCCCACGACAAAGCTAAAGCCATTAGAAGCTAAGGATACAACAGTTTCAGGAAGATCGGATGGAAAATCTGAACCTTTGTGTTATACAAGAAAAAAATAGCTATCGTCAGAAATCAACCTGAAGTCTTAGGAAACTGAATGATACAACCTTCAGGATCAGAACCTAAAGAGAAAATAGTTTCAATACGGAAATATTAGATCAAGCTGAAACTAAATACATGGTGTATTGAAAATGAGTCTGTCTGTTTAGTTGAAGATGTCGATGTACCATCACGTGAACCATCAACTTAAGAAGAATGGCGACTCCCCTGTGGCTGTGGATGTCTGACCACCAGCGTAACATCTAAGTCACCCACTGTTATTGCTGCGCCCTTGTCTTTCAAAAGCCTGTTTGTGGCCACCTCTATCTCCCGTGGCTACAACACGAAATTCAACCTCAAATTGGTAGTGCGGAACGTATATTCAAACAACTCGAGTTTCAATTTTGATTTGTGTACCAGAGTGCGATACACTGACTGGACAAGAGATCCCAAGTTCTGCAGATCTTCCTTTGGCATTCCCATCACCTTAATAGCCGCTGGCGTAGACAGACGCACATCAGACCATCGATGAAAACTATCGTTTAAAATAAATAACTAAAAGAGAGGAGTGCTAATCTTATTCAAGGAAAGAACCAATAGTACATAACATATATGATATATTTCTGATTTTTTTTTTACCTGCACTGAGAACCAACAGAGCCACCAAAACGCGTAACACAGTCCCCATTTCTTTTTCTTCGTGTAGTTTTCAATCTGGGCATTGTTACAAATTGTTAGTTCAGCTTCAGCAACTAAACAAAATTGAGCTCTAAAACTACAACACATGTGAACTTCATCAAAAGGTTACAAAGGGTAAAAGTGTTCAAAAATCAAACAATAATGACTTCAGAAAAAAAAGGAAAAAAAAAGTTAACCTGGAAAATATGTAGAAAAGCGCACTTTTGGAAACATCACCATGAGCCAAGGGAAAATACACTTGTTTTAGCCATAATAACACAAAATAAGCACAAAAAGCGCCTAGGAAAACACAGAAAGGGAATTGGTTACGGCAGAAGGGGAGACTATGGCTAACATAAACGAAGAAAAGCAGAGGAGGATGAGGATACCTGGAAGCTTCAGAGAATGAGACCTGATGTCTGGGAGTGAAGACAAACAGGGTTTCACACAGTTATTACAGTGGAAATAAGACAATAAGACTCAGCTGAGTGGAAATCTTTTTATCGAGCCATAAGTTTATGTTTTCCATGGTTGCGCTGTGACTTGTGAAGTGGCATTCCAAATTAAGTAAATGTGAAAACAGTTCTAGTAAAAAAATTATGCAAGAGTGACATTTATAAGCAGCCTGTCAAGTCTGAATAAATTATACACAAAGCTGCCAAAGTGTGACATTGTGACATTACTGCATATGCAGACTTTATTAGAATGCCATCTTTATGTCAATTTTTACATTCCAAAACTAGAAAAAGAGAGGCCACAATCCACATTAAGCTCAACTCCTCTCTTTTCGGCTGGTAACTTTCACCCTCCACCAGCTGCCAGCTGCCTTACCTTATGAAAACTTCCAGCATTTGATGCCACTGGAGCTCAGTTTCCTATGACCTCAGACTGGCTTGTCAACCAGACCTGCCCCTCAATCTATAATGTTGATCATTCATCATAGTCCTGGCTAAGTTTTAAGCCTTGTAATTACAACAATGTACATGGGACACAACTTGTAGGCAATGACATCAAATCAAAACAAAAAATGACAAGATAAAGATTTAAGGGTAGCTGAAACCTGAAAGTAAAAATTTCATATGAATTTACGAAACATTTTGTGTCACGGCCTTTTCAAAAAAGGCAGCTCTATTTCATTATGATGATCTTGATTATATGCATCTTTTATGTAATGAGCTACCAATTGACACCAGACACACTGAGAGCGCGGACAAAAGAAACCAGGAATTAACAGCATACATAGTTTAGCACACACGCACCAACAAAATGTTATGAATCCGCCACAGCATTTTACCACATAATATTATCATAGTGATGCTGCCACACTGACTAATTATCAAGAGTCAGAATACATAGATTACTCCACCCATAATATATAATATGAGTGAAGATTCAAGTCAATGTGATACCCCTTGTTCATCTAGTCACCCGATAGTATTGAGCAAGGCCGCAGCCACTTCCGTATTTGCATCCCCAGGTGTAACTTCACTTGCAGTGGTTCCAGGTGACTATGCATGTTTCGATAATCGATTGTTATCTCAGATTATATTGAACACTCATCAAGACTAAGGCCATGTGATCCATACATGTTGATACGGTTAAACAGAAAACATAACAAGGTGATCAGAAACTTGATATGTCATTTCAGTCATTGAGCTTGTAACTCTCATTTTGTTCTGAGTGAGTTAAATATACTATATTAATCACAACTACAATTAGAAGAAGTTGAGACTGAAAAGGACATAGGAGTGAGAGACACCAAAACATTTCACAAAAAGTAAGAGATGAAGTTGACTTACAGATACCACCACTGATAATTAGAAACTTAGGAAAATGTCACAAATTAAGACCGAATAGGAGTTAGAGAAACTCACATTCTTCCATGACTTGTATGCAACCACACCCAAGAATCCGACGAGAACCCCTCCGAGTACTGATCACACTGCAACGTGCCAGCATGAGTAAGAAAGGTGAAATGTTTTCAGGGAGAAAGTAAAGTTGAATCTGAAGATGTACACACAGAAATTAATAAAAAACTATAAACCATTTTTGTATCCGAGTGCTGAACCAAATCACATCAGCCAGTTTACCTGAAATTGTGAAACCCCTTCCCTCGCTGTCAATTTGGTTCTCTATACGATTTGCCTACAGAACTCAGTATGACATCCATAGTAAGATCATGGCATAAATTGTTCAAGTTAGTAGTACAGTTACCGTCATTTCTTCGAATAGCCAACATTACGAGAATAAAAAAACTTGAATGATAATATATCAAATAAGAAAATTTGAAAAGTCATTACTCACTAGCAAGGTTAAAAAACGTACCAGAGATATAGCAATGGATTCAGCCATAGCCTTAACATAAGACTCTATACCTTCTGGCGTTAGTTTATAACCCATTCTAACAGTAGCAAGCTAACTGCAAATAGAGATGCAATGAAGATAACATGAGCCAGTGTGCTAGTAACAGTGAGGGTCAGAACCTTTCCAGCAAAAGGAAGAAATTGAACATTGCAACTAACAAGAATGGCTTCGACAAAGATCATGCCGAATACCCTCAGCCAAAAACTGTAAATGCATACATTTAACCACAGGTGCGCAACCAGGATGCACAGCATCTCTGATCTGACCTAAACAGCTAACAGTGACAGGTGCACACACCCATCGTACAAGTACAAAAACCCATACATCTGGAAAAAAAACCTCCTAAGCAAACATGTAGTGAAATTGAAAAACTCTTGAATCTGAGAAAGCCTCCTAACCTAAGCAAACATTTAGTGAAGTTCATACTCCTCAGTGAGCCGAACCAGCACTTGGTTGAAACAGTACAAAACTATGGAAGACTACTGATTTCATTATACCAAAATGAAAGAGAGAAAGAGAACAGAATACAAAATACCTGGAAAATGTACAAGAAGTAATGGCTTTTGAATAAACACTACAGCATATTATAGGGTTTCACACAATGGAAAAATGACAATAGACACAAGAGCCAGAGCCTTTGGGTGGTGAGGATAGCTTTGGATTCACTATGAGTTAATATCTTTAATTAGGTTCTAGCTTTCTGATTGCTTCAGATGCTTAAATTGGATGGTACCACATCAACAATGAAAAATATTAAAGAGAAAACAACAGGGATCAGATGCTGAAATTACATAGCAAAACTTAGAAATTAGGATACAAAAATTACAACAAAATGCAGGTATGTAAAAGAATATACACCAAAGTGTAATATGGGAACCACATACATAAAGTTATTGCCATTGGAAATGTGTCGTTGTTACTTTCCAAAGCAAGAAAAAGCGGTCACCGTCCCAATGAAGTTATTGGCCTCATTTTGGTTTTCGGCTTTCTACATTTTGATTCTCCTACCACTTTAATTTCAGATGAGAACTTTGAACTTCACAGGCCAAAGGGAATGTTATTTGAATTTTTCTCTGAGACATACGGCTCGATGTCTTTTTTATTTTGTACAGTAAATGTCTTTCAATAAGAGACATATCAGGTCAATTGCTCAGTCCAATGCCATATGTATAACTCTATTAATAAGGACTAAGTTAGACAACCTACTAGTCTCAGCTGTTGAACCAGAAAAATTCTATTGTCGTTCATATTCGAAGGGCCAAATTATTCATGTTTGCATTTGGAAGGGGAAGATCAATATCAAACAGATGCTTAACCTATTACATTTATTTGAAGTTCATACAATACGACCACAACTAACCGAACAAAAACACTTGAAACATTATAAACCACCAGAGGCATGCACTACTGGGCTCATTACATCAGAGTGCCAGAATAGAATATAACAGAAGAGTACTTACCTGGAAGGTGTGAAAGATGAAATGGCTGTTGGCTTTAAACTCTACATGTAACAATATCAAGCTTCAAGGGGTGGAATAGTGACAATAGACTTTGGGGAAATTTATTAGTTGAACGGCAAACATTTCATGAAACTACATCTCTATGATAAAGGACCGGTCTTGAGGGCATAATCCAAATCTGCTATCAGATCATGCACATCCTCTATTCCGACAGAGATGCGAACCAGATCTTCAGTCAATCCCCTGGCTTCCCGAACAGCAGCCGGTATATTAGCATGGGACATGAAGCACGGAAGGCTAATAAGTGACTTGACACTCCCAAAACTAACAGTTATACTGAAATATTTCACGCTCTCAACCACGTGCTTCGAGAGCGCTAGTGATCCTGTCAGAAAGCTAAGAACAGACCCCCCGCCACTCGCCTGGGTATAGTGTAGAGCATGCCCCGGGTGGCTTGGAAGGCCGGCATAATAAACCTTCTTCACTCTCGGATGAGAGGATAGGAATACAGCAATTTTTTGCGCACTCTCCTGTTGAGCTTTAACACGCAGCACCATGGTCTTAATTCCACGTCTAACAAGCCAACAATCATATGGCGCTAATCCAGACCCTTCTGCATTCTGTAGAAAGTACAACTCTTTCGCCAATTTATCGCCTTTCACAGCAAGCACACCAGCCATCAGATCACTATGCCCATTAATAAACTTCGTTGCAGAATGCATCACAATATCAGCTCCGATCTCCAACGGCCGTGATAAGACAGGCGACATTATGCTATTGTCCACCAATACAATCACCCCATGCATCCTCGCCATCTCAGCTATTCTCCTAATATCACAAATCTGCATCCTCGGGTTCGTCGGACTCTCCAGCCACACCAACTTCGTCTTCACCCCAATCACCGACTTCACTTTATCCAAATCCGCCATATTCACCCTCTTCACCACCACTCCACCTTTCGGCACCACCTGCGCCAGCAACCTATCCGACCCGCCATACAGATCATCCCCGGCCACAATCTCCTCCCCAGCCTCAACCAGCCGAGTCACGGCAGCCAGCGCCGCCATTCCGCTCGTAAAGCAAAACGCCCTGTCCGCCACATCCAGCTTCGCCAGCAGACTCTCCAAGTCATGCCGCGTCGGGTTCCCGCTCCTGGTGTAATCATACTGACCGTTCTCAGTAGCCGAAGGCTGCTTGAACGTCGCGGTCTGGTACAGCGGCGTGCTGACAACGTCATACGGGTCAAACTCGTTGTCGAAATTCATCAGCAGGGTTGAAATACTCGGCTGCTGCTGCCGCTTCAAGTTTGAAGCTGCTGCTACATCTTCAGATCCTGCCGCAGCTACTTCAGCAGCTACTGCTGCTATATCTGGGGCTGATGATGATGATGATGATGATGATGTATCTATTTCTACGGAGCAGCAGTGAACTGGCTTACCTAGGTTTTTGCAAATGAAGCCGGCGGCAGGGTGAATTAGAGGAGGAGTAAATAGCCGGAATCTGCAATCGAGGACGGCGATGTGCGACTTGAAATCGATCGGGAGGGAGCAAGTCATCGTCTGGGGAGAATCGATTCGGAAGTGCCGGAGAGTGACCAATAGAAAATTTGGAGGGAAATGAATGGATTTCACTGAGAATTTACCATCACATTTAGGAGTGTAAACATAATTGATAAACGGATAAATCAAATTAAATCGACCGAACAGATAAATTTGGTTTGGTTTAAAATATTAGTGGTTCGGTTACGGTTTTAAATTTTGAAAAACTGACGACTAAAAGTTTGATTTGATTTTTAATTTCTTTCAACCAAATCGATCCAAACCGAACAAAATTAGAATTAAATATGAAAATTTTTCTATTTAGTAATTAAATTAGTCAATAAAGTTAATGAAAAAATTTAACCGAACCATATGATTTGATTGGGTTTGATTTTTTAAAATTAGCGATTTGGTTCGATTTTAAATTTCTCACATTTGATTTAAGAGGTAAAACCCAAAAGAGCTCTGAACTACCACTACTTGTCTAACTGTTGTCCGAACTATCACGATTTCCAAAAATGGTGTGATGAAAAAAAAAAATTGGACTGATTTTCTAAAATAAAATTTATCATTATATTCCTAAACTGATATTATTATAAGACTTAGATTTATTTGTGAAAATTATGTCGTTTGGTTATCAAAATAAATAATATTGTTTTGTGCACATAAAGAAAACGATGTCTTTTCATACTCAATCATCAATAATTCTCATCAAATTTAATAAGATCAATTATATTTAAGTGTTCAAATAAACTGATCTTAAGCATCATTCAAAATCAATCCAATTTTTTTCCATCGCACATTTTTTAGAAATCGTGGTAGTTCGGATTGTAATTGGGTAAGCGGTGGTAGTTCAGTCCCTTTTGGTGTTTCTCTCTTGATTTAATTACCAATAATTTAATTTGATTTTTTTTATTAAAAACCGAACTGAACCAAATCATTACATCACTTATCACATTTGCCTTTCATCTCTATTTATTTCACAATATTTGAACTCTTAGATGAATACAAAATATTTTTAAGAAATCCCTTTTATTAATTTTAATTAGGACATCTGAAGGCTCTTAATTTTGTCATTAGGATGAGGTTTTAACAGTGATGCTCAAGCATATTCCGTAGGGTGGTTTTAGCTCACACAATTGTTGTCACACTAATAATTTAAGGACACATGGAGGAGAATTAGCTTAAGACTATTGCTGAAATAAGATCAAACCGTCTTCTGAAATGACGGTGAGATTTAAGTTCGAATGTCGGCTTTAACTCCAATTTGAAATCGTGGTCGGCTTTTTGTCTATCAATAGCGCGGTGAATTTAATGACACATGGAGGAGAATCAGTTTCAAACCAGTGTTGAAATAAGATCGAACCGTCTTCTGAAATGACGATGAGTCTTAAGTTCGAACATCGCCTTCAACTTCAATTTGAAATCGTGGTTGGCTTTTTGTCTATCAATAGTGCTGTGAATTTAAGGACACATGGAGGAGAATCAGTTTAAAACTATCGAACCGTCTTCTGAAATGGCGATGAGCCTTAAGTTCGAATGTCGCCTTCAACTCCAATTTGAAATCGGGGTCGGCTTTTTGTCTATCAATAGCGCTGTGAATTTAAGGACACATGGAGGAGAATCAGTTTAAAACTAGTGTTGAAATAAGATCGAACCGTTTTATGAAATGACGATGAGTCTTAAGTTTGAATGTCATCTTCATTTCCAATTTGAAATCGTAGTCGGTTTTTTGTCTATCAATAGCGCGGTGAATTTGATCGTGCGCTTGAGTCTCTTGTCCCCCACTTTACCATGGTACTCCGGCCTTGGCCATACGGAGACACATCTAATCTGTTGTCAGACTACTTCAATTTTTCGAGACTGAAAGATGAAGAAGGGTACTCACTACTCAGGTTCTTCGAAAGCCAACACCTTTATGACAGTTGAGGAAATTTTGTTATCTCCATCCTCACAACGAACTTCGACCTCCCACCATACTGACATAATTCTTCAGCCTCGGCCTCCATGACGATGATGATTATTATTTTAGGCCTGAGTTTGCATTGACGCCCTGCTAGTACATTGATGGGGTTGAAGACTCAGCTGTCGAACCGAGACAGTTACTCCAATATCTGAATGAGCGGGATTTTGTGAAGAATGCAACATAAACAACACTCTAAGAACCCACTTGCTTGCTTACATGGGATTCTAGTGCAACATTTTCATCATATGCTTATATATTGTGCTTTTATGTAGCATTACTTATATAAAGTCTGGTCGTGATTTTAAAACAACGCTCAACAATGGTGAACTTTCAGTTTTAAATCAGTTTTAAAATTTAAGATTTAATCACCGTTTCAGAAGGCTGATGATCTTCTTTTAGAACCGATTTTAAATTCGTGTTCCTTCACATGTGTGCTAGCTGACTGTGAATGTGACCTTCATCCAAGGTTTAAAAACGTAGTTCGCTTAATCAAACTGCCGTTTCAAACGGTGATTTACCAAAAATAGAAAATTTAAAAAAAAAAATTGAAATCAATACTATTTTTTGAAAATAGTTGTTGTTTCCACATGAAATATGATAATATAAACTAATTCAATAAGAATAAATTTGAGCCGATAAGAAACTCCCCTTCATATTCCTCCAATTTGTCTCAAATTAAGGTTTTGTTTTGTTGTTTTACTGTGTCCTATTAATAGATAATTTTTTATTATATTAAACTTACAGTGAACTTAATATTTTTTTTCTGAGCGGATATTTGAAAAGTTTGAATCAAGTCTTTATCAATATGATATTTTAATTGGTCTGACGATTAATATGGATACACTTTTGAAAATTATCTTTAAATATAGTTCTCACTATTCTTAAACCGTAATCAACTGTATTGACTTCTCTCGAGTCTTTCCTTTCTTGAGTAAATTCTCGGTAGATATCAGTTTCTTTGTCTCATTGTATCCTATCTTCGTAGTTAGATCCGTTGCTTTTTTTCCAGATTGTATCAATCTATTATTGTCGCCCGAAATCTCTCAAAAAATCCTGATATCATTTTTGTAACGTGTTGTTGGTGCATTAGATTAAACCTTGATACATGTAGTTGTTTCCAATAATAGTATTATGCTTGTTTGTATGGTGTTGTTAGTGCATTAAATTAAATATTTGTACATAATTGGTCTGATCATAAACAAGGAAAAGATGAATGCTGTTAAACTCATATAAGATTTTAAGATGATTTATATATATGTTTGGAGTGTACGAGGAGATATAGCACATTCAAGATTTTTGCATGTCCGTTGATGTCATGTTTTGCTTTCTTTCTATGGTACCCACGTTCCACATAGTTAAATAAAATAACTGTTATAAAAATATTTTAATATTATAATTATATTTAATAATTTTAAAAATATTAAAAACTGATAAATGGTAAATTATAATATATTAAAATGTTCAAATATTATTAATCAAAAGAAAGTATATCATTCACAATTAAAAAAATAAAAAATGATCTGACTATTAATTAAACTTTCACATTCTCATTCAATATTTAACTATATTCAATAATTCTACATAACCTTTTGAGGCCTTCCAGATTCAACTTAGCAAACAAAATATGTATATCTTATATATCTTACGATTTGAGTCATGACACATTATCATATTTCTAAATGTTATTTTCATAAATTTTCATTTATATTTAATAAATTATTTTTAATTATACTCCCACCTTCCCGATAAATATGTAATTTAAAGTTAGATTGAGTAAATTAAGGTGATATTTAATGCGAGTGGTTGAACGAATTTAATAGATTATTAAAGATTTAGTGTATATTTTTAAAATTTTATATAAAAAATAAAATTGATGGATTATTACTGATGTAGAATTATTTTTTATTGATTATAATAATGAAATAATTAATGTCTGACTTTTAAATATAATTATAGATATTAAATACGTATTGAAAAATGTTAAGTAACAAATAAAAGTGGACAAAAAATCAGGTTGAGTGACAAATAAAAGATGATAGAGACAAAATAAATTCTCAAAATATTTTCTTGATCACGTCTATCAAATATAAACAAAGATCAAGCTTTGAAAAAGAAATAATGGTATTTTATTTTTCTAATAAATTAAATATCACGCTTCATTTTCTTAAACATGATATTTGCTTTATAAAAAATGAAAGTAGACCAGAATTAAAAAAATTGCTTGATATTTAATTTTCTTTATATCAAATATGACACTTCTTCTTTTAAACGTTATATTTGTTATAAAAAATAACCAAAAAATGAAGTTTAAATCAATAAACGTGATATTTTCTTCATGCATACGAATCTATCCTACGCATCAAAAGTCGTAAATCACGGCCAAGCATTCACCCAATCTTGTCAAATAAGTTTGCCCTAACAAAACTGACCATTTGATAAAGCATTAAACCCAACAAAACGACACAGCATTATCAGCTGCGCAGTCCACACCACTGCCCTGCCAAGCAATCAAATGACATCTCATTAAAATAACGAGTATTTTATTATTTTTCTATGAATTTTTCATCTCTAATCAAACAGAAAAAAATATGATGAATTCCTTGAAAAATTCATTTTTCATCAGAAAAATTTTTCTCTCAAATTTTCCTTAAACCAAACACACCAAACGGGCATCCACATTAAAACGAATCTAAAAGTAAATTTGTGTCATGTTATATGAGATTTTGTGATGTCATCTCATCATTCTTATAAAACATCTTTCATTCACATTGAAACAAATTTGACATAAACCTCTCTAAACAGTTACAATTTTATTTACATAATTAAAAAAGATGTTAAAATTTCAAAGCGCCGTATATAGTAATATTATTTAATTAAAAAAAATCTTAAATTATATAAGACGCTTTTAAATTAAAAAATGTCTTACCTAAAATATTCATACAATATATAATGCTGTTTAGTGTACCAGGACACTGACGCCCTCTCAATCATCGCAGACAAACCTACATTCGGTGATACATATGCATCAAAAGTATAATCTCGTCACATATTTCATATTTAAATGTTCTTTTGAAATAAAAATGAAATTTCACATAGATTATTAGAGAATTCGAATTTCTCATGTGGAGATTATAACACTCACTCATTTTACCTCTCAGCCACACACCCAATAGCTCTTTCACATAAGTAAGATTACGATCAAAATGAGTCAATAATTAGTTGGTACCATCAGCCAAATCAAATTCTACAACTAAAAGAGTATCATACTTTTTTAAAGTCACACCACTAATGATGTCTTTCTTCTATTCATAAAACTAATGAATTTGAAATCTGAGTTCAAAATGAAGTATTAAACTGCTGAATAAAAAGTATTTGACGAAATATCACAGCGTAGGAAAAAAAGACGAGTTATATATGTTAGATTGTTGAATTATGTCTTACAAACATAAACTTTTGAGTCACAGTAGATATACAATCCAATATAAACTGACTCGAAAATTCAACCGACATCTTTAGTCCAATTTTTTATAGCTTTATTTTGCAATAAAGCAAATTCATTGAGCTGTGAATGTTTGTCAAAAAAAGAATAGGAGTTAGTTGTTAGGTACTGCTCAACAATGTATTTTATTTTGTGTTTTTTATGAGCCAACATTAACACACTCCCCTATCTTAATAGTAAAATTAAATTCGTTATACATCAAAGCACACATAATTTCAATGTACTCATATTAATATGATACAAGGGGCTGAATCTGAAATCTAAAGTTGTTAGATACTTTACGTCTATTATTTTCCCATTTCCACAGCATAATGCCGTCGCTAATGACACTCATTCCATCGCTAAAGCAATAAATTTGTAGGTAAAAGACACAGGCGCCTCTTGCACAAATCATACCTCCACTATCTAATATAATAACAGATGTCGCGCTCCCGTTCAATTATAATAGGATGTCGTGTTTCCGGTTGGTTTGGTTTGGTTTGACACTGATCGATTTAGTTCGGTTTGAAATGTTAGTGGTTCGGTTCGGTTTAAATTTTCAACTACGATTTCAAATTTTAAAAATTCAAATGATTAAAAATTTGATTTGATTTTTAATTTTTTTCGAACGGAACCAATTCAAACCGGTCGATTCACAGATACTTATATGAATATCAACACTCCTACTTGAGTTGCTCATTTCATTTCAGAGACCTCATCATCCTGAACAGCAATGTCTCCCACGAGATGCGCTCTGCCACTCACCTTAGCAGCCGTATTCCTAACCGCATTTTCAGTGGCGATCTCCGCCCAGCCGTTGCCGGCTGCTCCGGCGCCAGGACCCGACTGCTTCACCCTCTTACTCAACATGTCCGACTGCTTGACTTACGTGGAGGAAGGCAGCAATCTGACCAAGCCAGAGAAGCCCTGCTGCTCGGAGCTGGCTGGGCTTGTTGACAAGGATCCGATCTGTCTGTGCCAGTTGCTCGGGAATGCCGGCAGCTTCGGGGTGCGGATTGACCTCAGCAGAGCACTGAAGCTGCCCGATGCCTGCCAGGTGTCTACGCCGCCGGCCAGCTCGTGCCCAGGTACTTTTACTGATACATGATGGGAAAGCCGTCGCTAATTTTTGTAAGTCGATGTTAGAAGTCCATAATTTTTCGTAGCTAAAAGTCATGAGTTGCCTTCTGATGTGGTTTTGCAGCTGTTGGAGCTCCTCCATCTTTATCACCATCAGTGTCTCCAGGTAGGCTCGTTCTCCAACCTCTCATTAGCTGTCAGATTTGAATTTGTGGCTTTCTGGGTTCGTAGAAAATGAGACGCTTTAAATCAAATCGAATCAATCAGTGGCTGGCTGCTGGTTTGAAATTGATCTACTTTTTTTGAAATACTAAATGCTATAAGGTTTCAGCTTTCACGCGTATATATTTTGAAATGAAACAACAGACAGTGGACCAGAAGCGTCGACTCCTTCAGCTGTCACTGTCAACAACGACACTGGAGCATCAAGCTTGCGGAACGTATCAGCCCTGGTTTGGGTTGCTGGGTTGGCCTTTGGATTTCTTCATGCGATGGTCTGAGGCTCTATAGTGCCACGCAGAGTGTCTCATTCTTAGATTTCTTCCATATTTTCTTGTCAGCTTGTTGAAATAATGAAAATAGCTAGCGATTGTCTTCTCATTCTTAGACATTTATACACTGACATTTCTAGCTCTATTTGAGAGGCAAAGTAGAACCTGACAATATACCAACAAAGACAGTGCAATATTTTCCATGTACAGGAGGATTACATGTTCTATGGTCGCAATACATGTGTGTTCAAAGTCATCCAGATCTGTTTCTGGCTTGCATCAGTCAAGACTGAAAATGTAGGCATTTAAGTTCTTTGGCGGACTCTCCGCCCACTGCTATCACCTCCATCAGAAAGCTGACCCAACACGCTGCGTGATTTCCCACATCCGCTGATCGACTCATCCTCACATCCCGCCACCGCCTTCAACAGCTCCGACTGCAGCATTGGGTTATTCTCTTTAAGTTGTTTGAAGCCTTCTGTCTGCATCACAGCTGCAGCAAGATATAAAGATTAAGGCTGAGATATGGAATGTAACGGGAAGAGAAGCTCTTATTAAGGGCGTGTTCTTCTAAACGGACGGTTAACTGGAACTGTGGACTGAAATTTTTCATAAGATCCATGTATAACTGTAACTTCACTGAATTGAACACACAATTTTTGTTTAAAAAAAAAAACACTGAGCTGGACCGAAAATTTCCTGCTAGATATCAATTCCAAAGAACTCGCCCTAAATTAATGCAAACTGAAACAGAAACATGCAGTAGAAGAAAGTGGAATCAACAGCGTTGAGGAGAAAATTACCAGCTAGATTTTCAACAGCCAATCTCAAGCAAACTGCTTTCAGTTTTGTGGCATGACAATGATCGGCTAAGGTGAGGATGCTGCAAACAGAAGGGATGGAAAGATCCTTGCACAAACGGGCCTCACACATTAGTTTGAGTCGGTCCAGCCCGTAGTCATCAGCAGCTGTCAACAGTTTCACAATGAACGAGTTGGGCATGGAAAATATTAAAGATGAGTCTGATGCGTCATCCTCCTCTTCCGTGTCTTCGATTAATGCATCCCTATATATGTAGTGCAATATCGCCTGTTGTGTAACCATTACCACAAAGTTAGTCTAGAAAATCATCATTAAAATTCAAAAAATTAAAACATTTCACCTTAAAAATTTTGGGATCCAAATCATTGATAATCAGTTCTTGCTTTTCTTTTTCTAGTCCCTCAAAAAGTTTAGATCGCAGTACAGGTGACCGAGCAGCCAAAACCAACTTATGAGCTCGAAATGTTTCCTCGCCGACATTAATAGTTATGTCTGCACTTTCCTTACTTTCCAGCAGCATACCAAATTGTGCGCCGATATCGGATTCTGGCACATGAATTGAGCGTGTTCTCAAGCATTCTGTGGCCGAAACCACCACTCCAACTGTACAATTGATTTTCAAGCAATCATCTTTCAAGAAATCTGATGTTTCAAGAGAAGTCCGTTTAAAGAATCGTTTGTAACCCCTATAAAGAACAGCAAAGAATCAATTCTGATTAATCTATTCATTTTACTCTTCCGAAGCATACAGAAAAAATCGTAACGGAAAACCAAAACGCTCTATAACGGCACAAATAAGAAGAATGACTAACAACAAACAGTAACGCACAAAATTCATACTTGCACATGTACCGAAAATCGGCTTCAGCATCAACATATCTATTCCACAAACAACTAACTTTTACCAATTCATCATAAATGGCCCTCAAATCCACCACATCACATTAGATGGGAGCTATTAGGCTATGTTTGGTTTAGGGAAAATGACGAGGAATGTAAAATGTCATGGAAATGAAAGACATTGCATGAGTAATTTTCCTTCTCATTTTTCTTTCCTCATCTTTTTCCATAAACCAGACACGGGTCATCAAAATTAGATGTGCATGACACCCAAAAAATACCTGTAAAGATGTTTAATATGGCCGTTATAACCACAACTGTTAACAAAACAAGTAATAAAATATAACGGCTGGAAGCGCACACCTCCTTTTCTAGATCGAGAAGCATTTTTTAAGTAACTAATTCAAAAGTCAATGCACTTTCGACCAAGCGAAACTAAACGAATGTCGACGCAAACGAAAAATACTCACAGAGTCTAAGCATATATGCATAGCTTATAATACAACTCAAGACCATTGTCCCAACCAAAAATCTACACCAATACTCAAAGATCAATATATTCTTACCTCAAGTACGCGACGTAGTTTATATATAATACACATTAAGACCACAAAAACTCAACATTAGACATAGCACGGACTCTAAGCATATCACCGACAGACTCTCCATTCCTAACTCAAGACCATTCTAGAGTGGAATGTGGAATCAACAGCGTCAAGGATAAAATTACCAGCAAGATTTTCAAAGGCAAATCTCAAGCACTTTAATATGCTTAGATGTTTAATATGGCCTTTATAACCACAACCATTACCAAACCAAGTAATAAAATATAACGGCGGAAAGCACGCACCTCCTTTTCTAGGTCGAGAAGCATTTTTAAGTAACTAATTCAAAAATCAATTCACTTTAAACCAAGCAAAACTAAACGAATCTCAGTTCACACAAAAAAAACTAACTGTTGGCAGAGTCTAAGCATATAGACATAGCTTAGAATACACCTCAAGACCATTTTCCCAACCACAAATCTACATCAATGCTTAAAGATCAATGTATTCCTTCCTCAAGACCACATAAACTCAACATTAGATATAGCATGGACTCTAAGCATATCACCAACAGACTCCATTTCTACCTCAAGGCCATTTCTACCTCATCGATAGACATAGCTATAGTACACATCAAGCCCACACTCCAACCACAACACTACACCTACATATGACTCGTTCATCAGCATTGTCAATCATAGTTAGAAATCTCATGTTCTTCATGCAACACTTTCAAAAAGAACAACCACATCAAACATGGACCAAACTGGCTCAAACCTCCTCAGCAGAAAGAGAGAGAAAATACTGAAGGAAAGCTCAGCATCCAACGTCAGAACTCACCACATGCTCCCACGATACTTCAACGTATAAGGCCCGCTCTCCAACGATCTCTCGAAATGACTATGCACCTTGTGCTTTCCCTTCCCGCTCTGATCCACCAGCGTCAGCTCAAACAGCGCCCTCACATCCGTCCCCTCGCTCGCCAGAGCAATGAACAGCGAAACGTAAGCCGAATTATCCTCCGGATTCTTCCCGTCGGGGTAGAAGTAAATCGCCCACTGATACCCTCCGACGCTGAAATTATCACTGGCCAGATGCCTCCCGACCCCCAGCCCCTTCGCCAGCGAATACCCTTGGATGACGAACTTGTGCGACCCGTTCACCGTCTGCGTCAGCGACCGCGATCTCGTCGGCGATTCCACCATCGGTACGTTATACAGGTTTGAAATAGGGCATAAAGGTCGGAGATTTAGGGTTTGGGGATGGGATGGGATTGCGAATTGTTCGAATTGAGCTCGGATTTGGGGTTTATGGTTTTGATCGGAAGGGATTGGATTGGATTAGGGTTTCGGATTGGGGAATTGGGTTCCGGAGCGGATGAAGAAAGACAGGATTTTGCTGCAGTGTGGATTTAGAGATTCGATTGCGAGAGAGAGATCGCAAGATGGATTCTGATTTTGGGATCCGACAGACAGTGAATGAAAGGTTCCGGAAGAAGAAAGCAAGCGGATGAATTTATGAATAAATATACATTTACCCTCATAGTTTCTTAATACATACTTCTGCCTTTTTTTTGTTTGACGGAAAAGAAAATTTGATGAAAATTATAAGAAATTTTTTGTTTGGTTTAAAGAAAATTATAGATGAAAAATTAAATTGAAATTTAGATGGAAAATAGGATACAAAATTTGTTTAAATTAAAAAATATTTTAATATTTTCTACAAAATTTTCCACCTCAATTCAAATAAGGGTAAAATAAGATGAATTTTTTGAGAAATTTATTTTTCTTCTAACTTTATTTTCCCTCTAACTTTAGTCAGACCAAACACAGCTAAGGGCATATCATAGTTATTAAAACTGAATCCCGGGAACAGATCCGGTCCGATTTGCATACTAACCGCCTTGCACATTAAATTGAGTATAATTGGATCAAACCAACTGGTTCATTAAAAATTGCTCAACCACATTAAACCGAGTATAATTGGATCAAACCAGCTGGTTCATTAAAAATTGCTCAAATAGGTTGATTTTATTATAAATCATTTCATTATACATATTAGGTGATTAATTAAGTATTAAAAACCTATTAATTAATTAATAACTAATGAACAAAAATTAGTATCACTACACAATGATCCGAACCCGATCACACTTACGTGGCGTGCAATGACTACTCCACTATACTAGCAAATTCGTTGTTATTGTTTACTAAATGAGAATCTATAATCAAATATTTGCAATAATACATTCGATTGATTGGATTGGATGTCGAATAGATGTAGACGACCAATCTAATTGATGAATCGGAAATCAAACGTCAATCTAGTTTGGCCACCAATCTGATTTTAAGAACTATGAATGACTTTCTATTATAGTAAACCTAAAAATATCATTTTCACAAATATTTCATTATTGAATAAAATCTTACAAGAACAATTTCGTCAAGTGATTCATGAAAGTTGATCTACATAAGATATTCAAAACACTCCATTGTCACACTTCAAAGACGTAAGAATAATAATTGAACTGCACATAATTTTAAAATACTCAATTAACCCGTTTAATTATATTGAATATTTTATATATATCAATTAACACGCTTAAATTTTACGAAATATATGGTGCAGATCTAAGAATTATATTTAAACTCAAGTGGCGGACGAATATGTCTTTGAGATTCCTAGGCATTTCAATCTCGTATGTTTTATTTTGACATACTTATATTATTATGATCTACCTTTCATTACATTGTTTTATTGACATCATCATGTTGGTGGCATCTGCTGCTACACAAGCCATCAAACCAGCCAGGTGATCAAAGCAGGCCGCCACGTTCATCCGCTATATATAATTTTCCACCTATCTCAGACGGCCTGATTCAGTCTTCCGGACAAGTATCCGACCACCACCGCCCCGACGACGACCAGCACGAACATCACCGCCGTCTTCCTCTTCTCCAGCTCCTCCCCGAGCCGCCCCGCCACGCGTAATGTCTCACGAGGCTTGCTTCTCCCCGCCTCAGGCGCAGGCTTCTCATCCTGACGCCCATTTTCAGACCGCTTAGGCAAGCGGATTTGAAGTATGTCGCCTGGTTCGAATTTGGCGGTGATCTTGTTAACGTCGCAGTCCGCTGGGATCGGGAGCTCCTTCGTGAAGCGGCTCACCGTGTTCCCCTCCAGCGGCCGCTCCCCGCGGACCCTCAGCTTCCCCGACGACACCTGCACCCTCATCTGATCCCTCCTAAAACCTTCATGAATTAAATATCATTATCAAGCACACATCTGATCATAAGAAAAAAATTCGAATTCTGTATGCTGACGTAATCATTCAGGCATACCGCGGACGATAAAATTTGCGGTTTCGGGGTCGATCCAGTCCACCTGAGGCTCGAAGTCCTTGTACTCAGTTGCGGCGGCAGTCGGCTGCGTCGAGCCCATCGTTCTTCTTTCTATCTTCTGGGAATGCTTATGGTGTCTAATGTCCAGAGCCAATGACTGAAGGTGTATATATACATTCATGGAAGGTGGTGAGATATGCTGCTGCTTTGAGATCACTCTTCTTCATTGCTTTTGATTCTTTGTTTAGCCTTTGAATTTACACATTCCTTTCAGCCCGTTTTCTCTTCGTTTGGTTTTTGGTTGCTTCACATATTTGATTAGAATAAGTAATTATAATTTTAATAACTATTGCGTCCAAGCATTCAAAATGTGAATTATTGCATAACAGCTCACACACATTTCAGTCTTAAAATTGTTAGATAATATTTTTAATCACTAGATCAACATCTTATTGGTACTTCCTCAATGTATCTTACGTTATATATGTTAAGTGTTTGAACAATTAAAGTAATGTTTTTTATGTTTTTTTTAGAGGTTTTTAAGTTTCCGTATAGTTTAGTTTTTGGTGTTTTATGTTGTGTTTGATTTGGAAAAAATGAGGAGGAAAGTAAGAAAGGAAAAGAAATGAAATTTTTATGAATTTCATCTTACCGTATAAATTATGGGGAAAATATCTTTTTTTTTATTTTCATTAAATTTTTCCTTGTTATTTTCCATCAAATTTTTATTTCCACCAAATTTTCTATAAACCAAACATAACCTAAGGGTGTATTTGGTTTTAAAAAAATTTGATAAAAAGAAAAATTTGGGGAAAGTGTTTTCTCCATGAAATCTATCATATTTCTCTTATTTGATTAGAGGTGAAAAATGATGGAAAAATACTAAAACATTATTTATTTTAAACAAATTTTTCGTCATATTTTCCATCTAATTTTTTTACAAATTTTTCTTCTCATTTTATCACAATTTTTTCTTTTTATTTTTTCATCAAATTTGAAATTTTTTATCTTATTTCTTTTGCCACTCATTTTCTCAGAACCAAACACTCAAAATCACCAAAAAGACACTACTTTAAAGAGTATTAGATAGCTTATACATTAGATTAATCATAAACAATTAGTTTTCCGTTGTTGGGCCTATCAGGAAGCAGCCCAATAAAGAAGGCCGGCCCAAATGGCACCCACGACTCACTGGAGAAGACTTCACTACCTTCGCCCGGCGGTCACTACCCGGTCACTCAACGACTCACTTCTGCTCTCACAACACTAGAAATGGCGTTGGTGTTCAGCTGACTGTCCTTCATGTCAACAGTCACCTTTCAAGCGCATTCAGTTTCGCCAAGTGGTTCAAGGGTTTGAAATTGAGCAGGCCGTACAGGTTTGGAAAAAGCCCTAGGAATTCAAATTTCGGGCAATGGCGGTCGATGCCAATTTCGCAGCGCTGTTTCGCGATCTCAAGCCGGAAGAGCCTTGGCTTCCTCCCAAGCCTTGGGAGTCGATCCCGTCCGAAAGTGGAAGTGCTCCAGCGCCGGCGACTCCTTCCTCGACGAGCTCCAATCGCCTATACCGCACTTCTGCTGTTTCGGTAATTTTAGTGATTCGATAAATGCTTATCGTTGTGGTTCGGTTAATCATGAAGTCCGTTTCTGCAGCGCATGGATTCTAAGCATTGATTTGTTTGAATTACTTGTCTCTTTGTAGGAAGCCAGTATGGTGAGACTGGCCTTGAATGCACTACAAGGCTCAGAATCAGCTATCTGTAGTGTGGAGAAGCTTTCCGCAACGTTTTGCTCAAATCCAGCGGATAGAACTTTCCATCAGATCCCAAGTATGTGGACTCGCGCCGCTAGTACTCATGCTTTGGGGAAGATACTCCAGGCCATCGGCTGGGCTGGCTCATCAGTTTTTCTCCTCTATAAGTTTGTCAACTATTTCACGGACTTGAAATCGAACGTTGATATGGGAAACAGTGACGAAGCCAAGCCGCTATCCACCGAGGGACAAGATGGTGTTCAGAATGAAATAAAAAATCAGGCACGTTGTAGTCTTGTGAGTCAGGCATTTGCGGTTGCAGTGGGGAAGGTTTTAAGTGGTTATATTGGTGCACTTGAGACTATTTGTGCCTCTGTGACATTTAGGCGTTCAGGAAAGGGTGTTAGCTCAAGTAATGGGCTTTCATCTGGAGCAGGTTGTCTCAAAACTATTGTTCATAGTGAAATTACATTGTTGGAGGTTTACATCCACACGGCAGAACTGCGTAATCAGATCCAAACATTAGCGAATATTTGCAAGATACATGTACATGAAGGAGTGGATATCTCTTCATTATCTTTCAGTGATGCTCTAGAAAAAGTGACGTCGGGATTTAATGACTTTCCGAGGGGAGCGAATCTCCTTTCATATTTGTACTCACAGCTTGAGGTTTGCCTATTTGAACCGACCAAATTTGGTTTTGCTATATTCCTACCCTCATTTACTGTCTGTTTTGTCTTTCAATATTTTTGCCAGTAACTGTCAGCTGTCATTTGCATAGATTTCAAAAGTGTTTCTTACTTAGATTATTAATTGCATAATGCAACTTGTTGGTTGCTACTCCGCTGACGCTAAATATCTTTTTTCTTTCATATCTTCACATGGCGAACATTATTTAACATTTCGCAGGTCGCCGAACCAGCACATGCTGGAGTACTCAAGTTTCTTTTTCAGAAGTCATGTGAACCTTACTTTAGTTTCATCAGGCAGTGGATTTTTGAAGCTAAGATTAGTGACCCATATGATGAGTTTATTGTAGAATATGCGGAGAATACACCGTCTATTTCTCATGGCAGAGTTGGAATCTGTAGCGAAGTTCCACTGGCGACGGTAAGGGTAAGCTGCATAATTTTCCACTAATAGATATGTCAGTATCCATGTGAGTGATTCTGAAACTGTGGAACTTACTCTAGGAGAGAGATGAAGCTACCGTCCCATGTTTTCTAAAGACCGTCTCAACTTCCCTATTTAGAGCTGGACAGCAACTCCAAGTTGTAAAAAGAATGTTGCAGTTATGCAGTGTTGGCATAACTGGTTTCTCTTATGCAGACATTGTGCCAGGTTTCACGAGTGATCTTTCATCCTCTGCATCTCAATTGACTTTCAAAAAGAAAGATTTAGAAACCATTGTTAATGCAAGGAACAGCTTTTACGAACTGTTACTGTCAAAACTCCAGAAGTTTCCAATGAAACTGGATATCAGATATGACCAGGTAACCTTAAATAAACTAAGAGGTAACTATTGGGTTTCATCACTAGGATCTCGATTGATTTATTACTTATGATGATTAATGGCGTCAAATTTTTGTGTGCTTGTTCTGAGTACACAGTTAATTTGTTAATGACCATCAGCAATTTTCCTTTAAGGTGGAATGGTTATGAACTGTTTGTCATCTTTAATTTCAATTGCATAACTGTTTGCCTCTTAGGTAGTCCCCCATGGTGCAATATCTGTTTCCGGTGGATCCCATATTATACAAACTTCATCCGTAGCTGATAACGACCTCTATTCTCCTGAAGAAAATAGAGACCGAAACATGTATGCTCTTTATCTTTCATATCTTTGTCTCCTCCTGAGTTTTTACTCTAGCTTGTGAGTGGGAACTGCTCTACAGTAGTACAGTGATCAAAAGAAATATGAACTTACCATTAATGTCGTTTTCTACTGCTCACTCTGATTGAATTCGGGACCTCTGTTTATTCTCCTATTATAATCTGTGAGTTCTTTTTCATCAAAACATTGCTTCAAGATTGTTGACACATGACATGACACTTAAGTTTCTGGTGGTTATTAGGGAAAGTGCTATACAGGATGCTGGGTCCTATAGCTCAAGTGACGAGTTATCTTATCTCACGGATCCACAGAATACCTCAGACTGGTCATCTTCTAGCTGTTATGAGGATGATAGTGAGCCTGAACAGTTCACTGAAACACCGATTATTCGTAGAGATCTTGAGCAAAAATATATGTCATCTCTAAAGTTTTCCTCAATTATACCTACTGAATGTCCATTTGGAAATTCTTCCTTGACCGAGATATCATGTGGTGCTGAGGTTCGACAGAAGCCAGAGTCTTGCAGAACCAAGGATTGTGATATTGCACATCTTGATTTCAATAACCCTACACAGGCAAAAATATGTAGCAATACAGATCTCACATGGTCAAGGATGTCAGTGAATCAAGAAGCCAGTAACTTATATGATGTGAATTTTCCGTTTGGTGATATAGTGAAAAGTTCTTGCTTTGAAGATAGAGAAGAGGATAATCCATCTACTCCTGAAAAAACATATAGCAGAATGATACTCAGTGAAAGTTATTTACTAGAGGATACTTTGGGACAAAATGGTGCAGAAGACAGCACACTTAATTCAAAATCCTGGAAGCTGAAAAAACCAAGAAATTTTCTTAGTATGAACCCCATGTTGAGGAAGAGTGCTTTTTTCAATACATTGTGCAAGCCTGAGGAAAATTCCATCCGAGACAGCCGAGGGGTACTTTCTTCCTTTGACTTCTCAAATGTAGAGTATCCTTTCAAGGGACTTGATAAAAAACTTGTTTCGCACTTGAATCAAAGATATGGGTCTGCATTGGGACGTATTATGGACTCTTGTGCTGTTGCGACGGATGTAGCAGCCATTATAAATCATAGGCAAGATGGTTGTGAGAAAGCTGTTATTAATGAGTTTGGCAACGAAATCTCACCTACAAAACCCAGTGATGAGGGCAGGGGTCACCACTTAGTTGGTGTTACTGGTGGAAGTGGCTGGGAGAAACGGCTAGTTAGCTTTGTTACTTCTATTAATCTGAATTCTGGAACTCAGCAACATACTGGGCCAGACGTATTTGAGATTCCAATTGACTTCATTATCGACAAATGCTTACTTCAGGAAATCAAGCTCCAGTATCCTTTTGTATACAAATTTACACGCATGTTGAAATTCTTACATACTTACATGGCACTTTTTTTGTCTATAAATTAGAAAGCGGCTCTACGCTTGAAAGTCACGAGCTTTTTTTTCTGAAACCTCTGAGTTGATATAGCTGTTTTAGTTTAAGCGATATGGTAAGATACCTGACATTTTCATTGAAACTACAAAAGTGTATAACATGGACTAGGCATTGCAGTTTAGTTCAAACTTCTCATGAAGGCTGGTGGCTCCATTTCTTGAAGCTTCTATGAAATTGTATTGAGGTATATTTAACTGTCAAATTTATGTATTTGAGGGATGCTAATATCTAGTAAATTTTAATTAACATGACTGACCTACTATGATGGGCCACAGGTTCCCAATTTGATTTTTTTTTCATGTTTAATTTGCAAACAAATTGCAATTCTTCATAAATGTTTTGCCTTTCTTTGAGTCATTTTATGATATTCGTTGAAATATTAGAAAAATTAGAGATTACCCCACTACACAAATGATTTATGCTGCTAGATAGGACATCAAATAAATATTGATTATCTTATTGTGAATGTTGATTTACCTTGACAATTAACAGATATAAATATATCAGTAAGTTGACCATCCAACTGCTCAAAGAAGGTTTCTGCCTACTAGAACATCTAATGGCACTGAGGAGGTATCATCTTATGGAAGTAGCCGATTGGGCAGATCTATTTATCATGTCCCTCTGGCATCATGTATAATTTACTCCAACTAATCCATGCAAAATAGATTTTCTGTCAGTAGCTTTAATAGACATCACTTGCTCTGACGATACTAATACCATCATGAATGCAGAAGTGGTGTCTCACTGAAGGTGAAAAGAGAATCCCACAAATACAAGGATTGCTTGAATTGTCTATCCAAAAATCTTCATGTGAAAGAGACCCCTTCAAGGACAGATTATTTGTGTTCACGAAACAACAAATCAATTTCTCCCAGGATGTCTCTGCTGTTGGTAATTGTGTCTTATATACATGATTGTTGTATTGATTCGCTTGGCCTCTGTCACTTCTGTTTGAAAAGCCCCGCTATTTGGTGTGTTATTTTGTCACTTTGCTTCAAATAGCAGGAGTTGGTTCTTTTGAATTTCTGGGTTTGGGTTACGAAGTGGATTGGCCTGCAAGCATCGTATTGACCTCAGGAGCATTGAGAATATACTCTCAGATATTTAATTTTCTGATACAAGTGAAACTCGCCAACTTTGCGTTGACTGATATATGGTGTTCACTTAAGGTACAGATTCATAGCTTTTGTTGTGAATCATTCGCCTTTTGTAGGACTTATATGGCTTGCTTTCATTTTACATGCTCAAGTGATGCTGTGTTCTGAGGCACATAAGATGTGATGGAGCCTTTTTTTTTTTTTAGATTTGAAAAATGCTTCTGTAAACCAGCTTTTTTGTTAAAGTTGAGAAAATGCTCATCTGCTGAAAAATCATATGTAGGCAGTTCACATAAATATATTAAATATAATGAGGATCATCTCCTTGTGCTTTTGTACTCTGTAGTGCATTCATAATTGGGAAAGAGATACCTGAAGTAAACTAATTGCAATTTTCCATGTTGTTATCAGTTTTAATTTTTAAGTTTATTACGTGTATACTTGTAGCTTTAGTCGAATGGAGAATGTCTGAGAATAGACCTGGTAGGCATTGTTAGCTCTTCGTTTTTCTTCGAATACTTTATCAAACGCCTTAGGATTCTGCCTCTATGTGATTTGAGCGTATGGTTGACCTGTATGAATGATTTGTAATACTAATTTACCACTAGTTCATTAATCATAAAAGGTAATAAAATCAATTAACAGGGTAAAAATCCAAGTGAACAAAAATTGTTTGATTTATAGGGTCTGAAGCACGTAAAAAGAGTATCTGGATCAGATGCGAGGAAAGCACGCGATTTTAACATGTTGGTGAAGCTGAGGTATTTGTTGTCTTTAATGCATCATCTTTTATTAATTAGTTGTTAATATCCATAAATTACATTATCTATGCCATAATTGATTCGTAATGCCTGGTCTAATTGATTCCTTGGTCTGTCTGTATTCATGGTGGCAGGCATCAGATGAATCACTTTGTGACTTCACTACAACAGTATCTGCTGTCTCAATTATCTCATCTATCTTGGTCCAGGTTTCTTCATTCACTTGAAGATAAGGTGTGAACATCTCTCTTTTCCAGTTCATGTACTTCATTGGTTGTATGATTCTTTTTTTTTTTATTTGTTTGTCATGTTTCAATGCTCAGAGTTACGAACCCTGTAAACAACATATGAGTCAGCCTTATTACTAGTTGCTAGTAGCGTTTATTAATCAATTTGAGTATTGTTTTACATAGGTAAAAGATATGATGGACTTCGAGACAGTGCACATGGCATACCTGACAGACTTATTGCAAATGTAAATTTCCTAACACGATCATGCTCACATTTATTTCTAATTATCGTATGCAAATTTGTACAGAAACCCCCCATTGCTTGTACTGACTGATGTTTCCCCTTTCTTGGCCTTCCTGGCAGCTGAATTTAAGTGAACTTTGCAAACCCTATTTTTGCAGATGTTTCCTTTCTGATGAAGCTAAGATGATTGCTAGCATCATCTCCAACACACTGCAGTGTGCATTAGACTTTCGATCATGTATGATGGTTGCAAATGATCCATCATGTATAAACTTGTCACAGGTGGTTCACATCAGTTCAGCACTTAAGCTTGTCATATATTTCTTTCCTTGCTTCACCTAATATTTAAGTGGCTTTTTCCCAGATAATTTCCGTAAAGAATACCTTTGACAAAAACTTGAAGGAGTTGCACATTTGCTACCTAGAGTTACACCAGCACTCAGAATTTGGCCTTCCACATTTTTGGCGAGTACTCAATTATAACAACTACTACTCGGAGACCATCTGACGGCAGACAGTTAAACAGGCGATCAGCACCTGGTGTCTCTGTACAGGTGTTGCACTGTTGTCCGATTCATCTGTATGATAACGAGTCTTTACTTGATTCTGGTTTTGAGTGTGCTGAAACTGAATGCCCGGCCTCAACAAAATTCTCAGATCTCCCTGACAAGTGGAAAATCCTAGTTTCTTCGGTTGCTGGATTGGTCATCTGAATACGTCAGGTAAGTTATCAGTGTATAAGAATTTAGACTGATCCGTGATATTCTAATGCTAAAGAATCTTGGGCATGACCATGACTATTTAATAAGCTAGTAGTTTGAATCTTGCCATATATTTATAAGTTTCACAAATATATTCATCCGAACATATTCAATCATCTTATACAAATTACAAGCATATACCATCATTTTCAAAAACTCAAAAAACCGACTTCTGGTTGCTTCCTCTTCTTCCCTTCAACCACCTAACTGTTCGATGGTGACACCAGAATCTTCAACACTGCGACTTTAACTAATTGAGAAAGGTTATGCTGATATTAGTCAATATCGTTCTTGCCTTAAGGGAACGGCCAACCACCTCTTATCATCATTTCACTGCACATTAATGTTTTGCCACCTTCCTGGATTTGATTTCATAGAAAATATTAATCTAACAAAAAATATTCAGATAAAAAACAAAATCAATAAATTCGTAAATTTAGCAGTTCATCTGATAGATATATCAGTCCATTTGATGAACATATGAGCGGATCTAATGAATATAACAGCTCATCTGATGAGCATATCAACTCATCTGATGAATATAACAGTTTATTTGATGAACATAATAGCTCATGTGATAAACAATGCATTCGATGAACATCGCAGCTCATTTAATAAACATATCAGTATTTGATGAACATAGCAACATCTGATGAACATAACAGCTCATGTGGAAAGCATAGCAGCTCATCTATTAATATAGCGCATAAGATGAATAAAACAACTAATTTGATGAACATAACAACATCAGGTGAATACAAGAGTTCATATGATAGAATTAACACATCTAGTGAACATAGCAGGAAGTGATGAATATAGTAGTTCATCTCATCAACATAGCTATAAATCATGAACATAACAACTCAACTAACAAAACAGAACATAACATCTCACTCGATTTACATAACATATCATTTGATGAACACAACAACTCATTTGATGAATATAACAACATCAAATAAACATAGCAGCATCTGAACATAACAACGCATCTAATGAACACAGAGTCAAAGCGCATCTCATGAACTTAATAGTTCATTTAGTGAAATTGTCTTTTCTAAAAACTATTTTTTTTTTGGAATAAAAATATACAACTATTGAAAAAAAATCAATATTTAATGAATAAAAATGTATTAATGAGTATAGAATATTAATTTATTAATTTAATTTTTTATTTAATTTTTTCTGAATAAAAATATATTTTCTCTTTTTTTTATATTTATGATTATATTTTTTTCAAAATTTTATTGAATTTTTCTGATTGGTATGGATTGGGTCAGGCTTAATGGTTGAACATAACAAAAAACATTTTCGAGAGGAGGCATGCCAACCCAACATAACCCTCTCCAATTATACTTCCGTATCCATACTTTGATCAAATTATGATGTTATAAAATATAAATTTTTATATCCTTAATATTATAAAATTATGCGTTCATCCAACAAAAAAACTTTACCTATTAAGATATTTTATTTAGTTATTAAAACGTTAAAATTTTTAAATCTTAAAGTCTTGAAATTTGATATATTAGGAATTCAGCCAAGCCCTTCAGTCCACTTATTAACTATCACATCAGCTTAATATTGAATAAATAAAAAGAAACCATAAGTTTGATTTTAAAATTGCTAGAAAAAAAGAAATTTAGTTGAAAAATTAAAATAAAGATTTGATTAAATCAAAGACTATTTAGATTATTTTTGTATAATTTTCATTTTTAGCCAAATATGAAAAAAATGTGTTGAAAAACTCGGCTAATAACAAGCAAAAAATAATAAAAAGTACACAAGATTTAACCATATTCAGTAGAGCGATGATATGTTATTTTCTTATTGATGAGACTATCAATAAATTAGATAACCTTACATACTTATTTATTAAATCACTATGTAACATATCGTGGGCCTTTGCCCCGCACCCCATTCGCAGGAGCTCCGCCCTCGCACCCCCAATCCACAGGTGACGATTTTCGCTTGTGCCACTTCGCGATACTCGCTCGCTCAGCTCTGACATTTTCCATTTTATCTGGTATATAAGGTACAACTAAGACATCTCCACCTGCGAATTTGGCTCTTATTAATAAAATCCAAGAGTATTTCAATCTTCAAAGAGGGCCGAGGGTACCATGTTCTTCTAGCAACTGCAAACATTTAACAAGCCGAAACAATACTTGAACTTATCTGTAGTAACTGGTTTGATCAACATATCAGCTGCATTTTCTGAAGTATAAACTTTCTGATCATCATCTCTCCAATTTTTTAAAACCTCACATCAATATGTTTAGTTAGGCCTCCAAGCAAGCTGATGTACTTGCGAGCTGCTCGCCATCGAGCTCGGTTAGTACTTGGTCAAAGCTCGTTTGTTAATAAACGAGTCGATCACGAACAATAATTATAAGCTCGTTTATATTCACGAACAAACTCGATAAGAAGCTTGATAAGAAGCTCGATAAGAAGCTTGATAACTCTATTAAAAAGATTGAGGACTTACCGACTTAATTTAGAATGTAACTCAAATTCAAACATGTCAATCTTTTGTAACAAGAGTTAAAATTTTGAAATTAGTGAATATAACTACAATAATTAACATAAATTCTGTCTAACGTAAATGAAAGAAATGTAACTTATGTCTATCATTTGAGCCAAACATAAACAATGAGGTATTCGATTCATTTATGGACTCGTTTAAAAGCTCCATTTAAACTCGTTTACAGCTCGTTTAGACTCGATTACGAATCTTTTTATAACTTTATAAAGTTACTAGTCAATAAAGTAAGATTTTTTTAATGAGTAGCTCATTTAACACTTGTTCAAACTTGTTTAAACACTGGTTTATCATGTATATTATATTTTATCAATTCAAATGCTCGAGTAAAGCTCGAGCTCGTTAAAATTAAACAAGTTGAGCTTGAACATGTATTTTAAAAGCTCGTTAATACTCGACTCAAACTCAAACTCATGAAATTTTAAATGAACGAACATGAACACTTTACTACTCGGCTCGACTCGGCTCGTTTGCACCCCTATGTTTAGTTCTAACATGATACACCTACTTCTTTGTTAAATGAATAATACTCCAACAGTCACAATACAACTGAACTCTACCTTGTTGAATATATAGTTCCTTTATTAGCTCAGAAAGTCATAAAATCTCTTTTGCAGCTTAAGCTATTATCATGTATTCTGCTTTAGTAGTAGATAATGCCACAATCGACTAAACAATTGACTTCCAACATATATTCCCTCAATCAAGAGTAAAAACCTATTTATTAGTAGATTTTCTATCATCTAAGTCATCTGCATAGTCTGAATCCACATAACCAACAAATGAAGGATAATTCTGCTGACTATCAAACATAATATCAAGCCCTGCAATACCTTTCAAATACCTAAAAATCCATTTGACCGCGTCCCAATGTCGCCTAGCTAGTTTAGACATGTATTTGTAGACTTGATTAACAACATGGGCTAAATCAGGATGAGTATTAGGATAGAGTATTCAATTATTAACCAAACCGAACTGCTATTTGGTTAACCAACCAAATCAACCAAATTGAAATTTCCTTAACCTTTAACTGAACCGAAATATATGATTAACCAATCCATCGGTGAACCGAATTAAATAATAAATTAACCAAATATTATTAATATATTATTTATTGTGAATTAAATTTTAAAATTTAATTAAAACTAGGAAAATAAATATTTTTTTAATTATTAATTAATTCGGTTAACCAAAATAACCGAACTCACATATACCAGTTCCATTAACTAAACCGAATAAACCTAATATTAATCCATGTTTAACCGAATCAATTTGGTTAGACTATTTTGGTTAAGTGATCAGTATTTACCAAATAATTCTCTCATAACATGATTAATGTATGCAGTGTGGTTGAAGTATAAATTCTAAAATGCTTATCACATCTATTTGATTTTAACCCTGTATTTTTGTTTTTATTTCTTTAATTGTTAAATAGCTCATCGGATAAATATCCTTTAGCTATAAAAGAACCATCCAAAAGGATAACAACCTTATAATTCTTAAAACATAATTCTTAACCTAGTCTATTGTTGTTTTACTTCTGATTGTCGGCACATGATGCACGCCCTCTAGTAGCACTGTACTCTTAGTTGGAAACTATAACTTGATAGTTCCAGTCCACAATACATGTGCATCACTGGCATCATCCATCTTCACTATTCTCCCATGGACAGGCTGATAAGACACAAAAAGAATTTTGCCAGCACAGATATGCACATTAGCTCTAGTGTTAACCAACCACGCCAGAGTTCATATACATTTAGATACTTGGGTTTTAAAGTTATATACCCGTTCAAGTTTGGAATGATCGCTTGAACACTGTTTGCTCTTCCAGTAGCCATGTTCGGCTGATGAGTGTTGCTTCTAGGCTTGGCTTCCTTTTTAGGACAATCACGCCTGAAGTAACTAGTCTGGCCACACTACCAATATGGTTTCTTACTAGTTTTAACTGGCCTAACAGCCTGCTTCTTTGTGATTTTTTTGGAGGTTGTGTTCATCTTTCCCCTCTTATTTTGTCATTTATCGACCACCACTAGATTGACTCTTGCTTCCACTCATAGATTGTGATGCTGCTACTTGTGCTCCTCCACAGTTATAAAAATCATCAGCTGATTCATTGAGAATTAACCAGTCCTATGTTGCAACCCGGAGGCCGAAATTCGACCAAGATTTGGAGAACTTTTCAATTATTGACATAACTCTGAATGAATTGGAAAGATTTATTCCGATTTTTGTCAACTCATGAAAGATGTGGTTCATTTATTGGACCTATTCGGTCACAGACTTTTCTTTGACCATCCGATAGTTCAGGTATCGAGAGACATTGTACTTCTCAAGACCTAGGTTATCAGTGTTGTATTTGAAGTTCAAGTCATTCCATATATTTTTTATTGTATGGTAATCATCGTTGAACACGTCATACGGTGATGCCAGAATGACACACTAGCCCACATATTTTTCTTAAAGAATGCCATTTTGACCTCCTTTGGATCAGATTCAGTGGGCTTCAGTGGTATTGTCACTACTACTAGAGACATGCTTCTTATACAGAGCCACATTTTCATTCGACTTGACCACCGGTTGAAGTTGCGACCTGAGAATTGGTCAGGAAAGCCTGTTAGGTCGATTTTGGAGGCATAAAGCCCTCCTGTTATTGCAGCTATCATGCCGGTTGTTGGCAATCCAATCGTGACATTAGCATGAGCTATAGACTGTAACTCGGGCAGTTATAATTTAGCTATAGTTCTTACCGCAATTAAATAAAGGGTAAATTACAAATACATTACTTGTATTTTCACCTGATTTCAAATCAAGTACCGTACTTTGTAATTTTTCAATTCGAGTATTGTAAGACTAATTTTGAAACTAAAAAAACACTATAATTCACCTTATTGAATGTGGATTCTCATTATCACGCAACAAACTATATGATTTATAGTGTTGGTGTACTAAATCCCATGAATTTTAGTGTTTTTTGTTTCAAAATTAGTGTTAGAGTAGTTGAATTAAAAAATTATAAAGTACGGTATCTGATTTGAAATCAGGTGAAAGTACAGATAATGTATTTATAATTTATCCTTAAATAAATGATGCAAAATTCCTTTTAAATTTTATCAAAATATTAATGAGTTAAAAAGTCTTTCTTATATGTCAATCGGTAACCATTAATGTGAATGATAAATGCAACGATTGTCCTTTTCCGATCCTCTGTGTGACTTTTCTTAGCCAGCAGAGGCAGAGCAGCAATCTGCTCCTCTCTTCCCCCATCCAATCCAAATTCCCTCTCTCCACTAAATATCATACCAAAAAAAGGCTAACCTTTTCTCCATGAAATTATCATCAGAAATTCTAAAGTGGACATAGTTTATATGAATCCATTAATGAAAAAATGTCACGTTCAAAATTAAATTTTTTACTATTAATAAAATAAAAAATCATCATTTACAATTTTGAAAATCCACTCAAAAATATCTCCAGTCGTCTGCATCTCCAATCTCTCTCTCCTCCTACTCCCACACTCTCCATCCTCACCCATGCAGGACCGACCGTCACCTCACCAGCTCCTTCTCGCCGTCAACGGAGAGCGCTTCCACATTTCCTCCCTCGACCCTTCCACCACCCTGCTTGAGTTCCTCCGCTGCCACACTCGGTTTAAGAGCGTCAAGCTCAGCTGCGGCGAAGGTCCTTTTTATCCCTTGTAATCCATTTCTGGAATGCTTATGTTCGTTGCTTACTGCTGATATGGATGATTCCCGTCAACTTTTCATTGTAGGCGGCTGTGGTACTTGCGTTGTTCTGCTGTCGAAGCACAACCCAGAGCTCGACAAAGTCGAGGAATCGACAGTGAATTCTTGTCTCACACTGCTTTGCAGCATCAATGGGTGTTCGGTCACCACGACAGAAGGCCTGGGAAATAACAGAGACGTGTTTCACGCGATTCACAAGAGATTCGCCGGATTCCATGCGTCTCAGTGTGGTTTCTGCACTCCTGGGATGTGTATGTCTCTCTTCTCAGCTCTCGTTAATGCTGAGAAAAAAGCCGACCGGCCAGCACCTCCACCCGGCTTCTCCAAGCTGACCGCTCCCGAAGCTGAAAAGTCTGTTGCAGGAAACTTATGCCGCTGCACTGGCTATCGACCGATCATTGATGCTTGCAGGAGCTTTGCGTGTGATGTTGATATTGAGGATTTGGGTCTCAATTCGTTTTGGGAGAAGGAAGATAGTAAAGAGCTGAAGGTCAGCAAGTTGCCTTCCTATGATCCCAGTCGTGAGATTTGTACCTATCCAAAATTTTTGAAAAACAAAGCAAAGAATCCGCTTGTTTTGCACTCTGAGAACCAGAAGCATTCTTGTTATACTCCCACTAACTTGAAGGAGCTCCAGAGTTTGATAAATTCCGATGAGGCCAACCGGGCATCAGATGTGAAATTAGTCCTGGGCAACACCGGCAGCGGTTATTATAAGGAAGTGCGAAAGTATGACAGATACATCGATTTGAGTCACATTCCGGAGCTCTCAATCATACGAAGGGATGGCACCGGTGTCAGGCTTGGGGCGGCAGTGACGATTTCTAAAGCAATTGCTGTGTTAAAAGAAAAAACGGAGCGATCCCAGCTGGGAGATGATGTCCTGTTCGAAAAGCTTGCAAGTCACATGGAGAAAATAGCCTCACCATTCATCAGGAACTCAGCAAGCATAGGGGGCAATCTGGTGATGAGTCAGAGAAACCATTTTCCATCGGATTTGGCAACGATACTTCTGGGTGCAAATTCAATGGTAGAAATAGTTCATGCTTCTAAACATGAATCTATGGATCTGGAGGAGTTCTTGAAAAGGTCCCCATTGGACCCGAAAGCATACTTTTAAATATCAAGATCCCAAGTTGGGTGCCTGAGAACAATATTTCTACCGAAAACTGTAAGGTCCATTTTGAAACTTATAGAGCTTCCCCGCGGCCGCTTGGCAATGCGTTGCCATATTTGAACGCAGCTTTCCTTTCTGAAACGTCTACGTCTGAAGGGAACGAGGCAGCGTTCATTCACACCTGTCGACTGGCTTTCGGTGCCTATGGGGTGAAACATGCGATACGGGCAAGTAGTATTGAAAAGCTTGTGTGTGGGAAAATTCTCACAGCTGATATTTTGTACCAAGCTCTGAAATTAGTCAAGGCCTTGGTAATACCCGAAGATGGGACATCAAATGCGGCGTACAGGTCTAGCTTGGTTACTAGCTTCATGTTCGAGTTCCTCAATCCTTTAGTTAACGCTGGTGTACAATGTCAGACTAGAAGCAGTTCGATTCGTGTCCAGCCTCGCAATGGCTTCTCCTGTGAGCAAACTCAAATTCCAACAACGATCTCTTTGGGCACACAATTTCTGAAATCAAATCAGGATTACCGCCCCGTTGGCGAGCCAATTGTCAAGTCTGAATCTGCCATTCAAGCTTCAGGTTTGTTTCCATCCCATTTGCTATATCTTACATGACATTGGTGAAACAAATTTCATTCTGAGTTTCATTACTCTTCTGATCTTTTGTGCACCTGTGCAGGCTAGGCGCAGTATGTGGATGATATTCCTTCGCCGCCATATTGTCTGTATGCAGCATTTGTTTGTAGCACAAAAAGCTTGGCCCGAGTGAAGGACATTAAATTAGATCCCAGTTCAGAATCAGATGAAGTCACTACTGTAGTTTCGTGTAAGGACATTCCACAGTCAGGAGCAAATGTTGGCTATGAATCCATATTCAGCGCAGGGCCTTTATTTGCGGATGATGTTACAGAATGTGTTGGTCAATATCTGGGTCTTGTGGTAATTCCGCCATTTTATGCCTTTATTTCATTGTGTCCTTTTTTATGTACTAGATTCAAACTCATGGTTTACAAACATGTTCCAGATCACTAGATATCAGAATGATCTTCTTATTTAGGAAATCTGCTTGATTTTTTGTTTTGCAAAATGTATGTACCAGGTTTCGGAAACACAGAAGAAGGCGGACGTGGCAGCAAAACTTGCTGTAGTTGAGTACGACATGGAAGGCTTAACGTCACCTATCCTTACTGTGGAACAGGCTGTCGAGAGGTCTAGCTTCTTTGAAATTCCCTCATTTATCAACCCACAGCCGGCTGGTGATATCTTGAAAGGAATGGATGAAGCGGATCAGAAAATTATGTCAGCTGAGGTAAGTAAATATCATTGATATCTCATTGTAGATTAGTCGATCCACACTCAAAGTCAATTGTCAATGAGTGAGGGGGGGAGCGCAACTATATATGAGGATCAATCTTGAGCTCAACTTGGGCGATGTGTGATAATACCACTGTGCTCAATCCTCTTTGTTAACCTCGACAAGTGGGACCTCGTGCGGACCTAGTTAACCGTTTCGGGCATGTTCTAAAAGTGCGGTTAAAACCCACTCTGATACTAAATTGCTGATTTATTCACTAAGACTTTATCTGCGGACCGTTTATCTAATATCTGTTCCAAGTTGAGCATCATGAACTTCTATGCGTTCAGCTTGCGGGGATGATGAAGATCCAGGTCAAGGTGTCTAGTGTAGATTGATATTTTTAAAGGTAGTAATTATATATTGGATCAGGGGCTCAATTGTATTTAGTTGGGGTGTTATTGTATTCTTGATTAGCTATAGGGCCTATATTTTGGCACTTATAAGTAGTTGTAACAGCTGTATCAGTTACACATCAAGAAATAAACACAACGTTTAGATCTCTCTTCCTGATCACATTTTCCAGTTCAGATTCACCAAGAACTGCAATAACGTTCTAGAAAGAAGATACTGAAGCTTACCAAATGCTCAATTGCTTTTATACCATGAAGAAAGCAAGCGTATAGGTTCCCGGAGATGCGCTGGATGAAGTCGGAAAACTGGAAAACGTGATCGCTAAGAGAAAGATCTAAACGCTGTGTTTATTTCTTAATGTGTAACTGATGCAGCTGTTACAACTACTTACAGGTGCCAAAATATAGACTCTATAGTTAATCAAGAATACAATAACACTCCAACTAAATACAATTGAACCCCTGATACAATATACAGTTACTACCTTGAAGACTATCAATCTACACTATACAACCTGACCTGTGTCTTCATCACTCATCTAGCCCATTCCCTTTCTGTTTTTTCTTTCTTTATGCGCAAGTAACTTTGAACTTCATGAATCGTCTCTGACTGCGTGGTGATATCCAGATAAGACTTGGATCGCAATACCATTTCTGCTTGGAGACTCAAACTGCCATGGCAGTCCCCGAAGAAGACAATTGTATGGTGGTCTACAGCTCAACACAGTGTCCTGAGACTGCGCATCAGAATCTTGCAAAATGTCTTGGCCTACCCGAGCATAACATCCGTGTGATTACCAGACGGGTCGGCGGAGGCTTTGGGGGGAAGGCTTTGAAAGCTATGACTGTGAGTAAAAGCTTAGTTTCCCTTCCCAAGCTTATCATACTAAAACCATGTTGAAGGTTAACTGGAAAGCTATTTTTTTTAGGTAGCTACTGCGTGCGCCCTTGCTGCATACAAATTACGACGTCCGGTACGCATATATAACAACCGCAAGACGGATATGCTGACTGCTGGAGGAAGACATCCCATGAAGATAACTTACAGTGTCGGGTTTAAGAATGATGGGAAGGTCACTGCCTTGCACCTTGATATCCTTATCAATGGTGGAATGGATGCGGATGTTAGCCCGATGATCCCGAATGACCTGGTAGGCGCTCTGAAGAAATACGATTGGGGTGCCCTCTCTTTCGATGTAAAAGTATGCAAGACCAATCAATCTAGTAGAACGGCCATGAGCCCCCCCGGAGAAGTGCAAGGCACGTATATTGCGGAAGCTGTAATTGAGAATGTTGCTTCTCATCTGAAGATGGATGTGGACTCAGTGAGGAGTAGAAATCTTCACTCGTTCGAAAGCTTATGTTGCTTCTACAAGGGGTGTGCTGGTGAGCCTGAAGAACTTACTTTGCCTTCATTGTGGGATAAAGTCGCTCAATCCTCCGGGTACTATCGAAGAACTGAAACGATTAAGGAATTCAACCAAGTAAATAAATGGCACAAAAGGGGTATCTCCAGGATTCCACTTGTGCATAAAGTTTCAGTTAGAGCTACACCTGGGAAAGTGAGCATTCTCAGTGATGGTTCAGTTTCAGTGGAAGTTGGTGGCATTGAGCTGGGTCAGGGGCTTTGGACAAAGGCAAAACGGATGGCTGCATTTGGTTTAAGTTCTATTCGGTGTGAAGGATCCTCGGATCTTTTGCGCAAGGTGCGCGTAGTGCAAACTGACTCCTTAAGCTTGACGCAAGGCGGGTGGACTGCTGGAAGCACTACTTCTGAATCAAGCTGTGCGGCTGTCAAACTCTGCTGTGACGTCTTGGTTGAAAGATTGATCCCTTTGAAGGAAAGGTTGGAGCAGCAAATGGGTCCGGTAACTTGGGAGACTTTGATTTCTATGGTGAATTTCTCCAATCAGCTCCCTCTGTGAAGCATGCATCTTTGTTCATTGTTATTTGCTGGCCTCTCACACCATTTGAAACAGCAGGCTGGTATGCATTCTGTCAACTTATCGGCGAGTTGTTATTTTGTACCGGATTTCGACGCTATGAACTACTTAATCTATGGCGCAGCGGTGAGTGAGGTGAGATCCTATCAGCTTCTTCGTTTTCATTTCTCCGAACAACGTTAACAAACTGACTCTGATCGAAAAATGCTGATGGGCTGATTGTAGTACAGGTAGAGATAAATATCCTCACCGGCGAGACAACCATATTGCAGTCAGATATAATATACGACTGCTGAAAGAGCCTCAACCCAGCAGTTGATCTCGGACAGGTTAGTTTTGAAAGAATCTCAGGCATTGTAAACCCCGACTTCTGAACTCGCTTTATCTTTCTTGCCGGCTTTCTGAGCCCAGACTGTCAGTGACCACAAAATGGTGATGCATTTACAGATCGAAGGAGCTTTTGTTCAAGGCATAGGTTTTTTCATGTACGAGGAATACCTGTCGCCTACAGATGATTCGGTCATTGCAGACGGAACCTGGAATTACAAAATTCCAACGGTTGACACCATACCGAAGAAGTTTAACTTAGAAATCGTTAGCAGCGGAAATCATAAGAAACGAGTTCTTTCCTCCAAAGGTAAATTTTCTCTTCCGCAATCTCTCTTTGGACACCATCCTACACTTCCATTTAACCTGCTTAAAATCTAAAAAGCTTTGCTGTGTTTTTTTCTTTCAGCTTCTGGCGAGCCGCCGCTACTCCTGTCAGCTTCAATACACTGCGCAACCAGAGCGGCAGTGAGAGCAGCCAGAAAGCAGCTCGCTTCCTGGGACGGCATTGATGAAGAATCAGCCACCCGATTCGATCTTCCGGTTCCTGCCACCATGCCTGTGGTGAAAGAGCTTTGCGGCTTCGATATTGTTGAAAGGTATCTGCAGACCTTGTCTGCAGCTCCAACTCGCCTAAATCAGTCCATATCATAACTGTGCAAGGTGCAATGCTTCAACAAGTTGAAAGATGAGCTCCTGAGATAAACGATGGAGCTTGCATTGTGATACTCTCTTCCCCTTCTGAAGAGACAGTAATTGAAAAGAGAATAAAAGAAATGAGAAAAAAAAGACAGGTGGAAAAAAAAGACAAAGGCGGAAAAAAATTAGTTGTATCCTAGTTCAGGAAAGTGTTGGAGGAGTTCAGAAAAAAAACATAATGGCCACGAGCACAATAAAGAGTGCCGTCCGTGTTGATCATGAGTGGTTGTTTGGACTGAATTGATTTATTTCGGTGCAATTTGGTCCAAATTTAAAAATTCAATTTTAATAACCAATTTTTAATTGGTTTGATATAATATGGTCCTAATAACTAATTAAACTATAAATCATATGAAAATGTAGAATAATTTATTAAGTTTATCGAAAGACCAATTTCTACAATGATATTGCTCAAATTGAATCTTTAAATATTAAATAAATAATATAAAAGAGTAAATTCGCTTTAAAATTTTTATGATATGAATTTTTATAATTATATTATTCATTAAAACTGAATATTAATACCAAACTTATAATTGATAAATATTATTTTTAAAATTTAAGTTGATCTTTGAATATTAATATTTCACTTTTCGGGTTCAACCGAATAGTATATCAAATCGGTCTTACTATTTCGGTGAGGTATGATAACCGAATTGCTGGCTATCAAAACTGACTTATTCTGAATTAAATCAAAACAATTTAAATTAATTTTCATTTTGGACCAAACAATAAACAACCCTAATTTAACCGTGGTTTTTAATATCTTAGAATTTCATAGTTTTAAAATATCTTCTAGGCATTAGGAGCTTTGGATTTAAAATTTATGATTTTAAGTCTTATGATTTCGTCATTTTGTGTGTATTTTAATATATTAAAATAAAAAAGCTTGAAAAATGAAAATTTAAAATTCTAAAAAAATTGAAATACTAATTATACTATAATTACTAAAATTATTCAAACATCGGCTCTTATTCCTAAATTATAATTTGTACACAGTTTCATTGTTA
>NQLW01000011.1:6270391-6298160 GCA_002312845.1 Kalanchoe fedtschenkoi
AAAAAAAAAAAAAAAACGAAATCAGTTAACAGCAAAAGCTTGCCTTCATTTAGCATGTATGAATCCAACGGGTTTGACACACTCGATCCATCCCTGCCGCTCCTCCATTGTTCTTCATCTCTAGCATTAGCAAAGTCACGCACTTTCTCATAAGAGAATCCCTGTTCTCGCCTCTGGAAATTGCCACCAACAGGCCTGGGGCCCAGTCTTTGGCTTGCCGCATCCCGCATCTGATCCTCATATCCATCACCGCTTTGATTGTAATGCTGTCCCTGACGCCTCATTCGCCAAACTGATCAAATCAACCTGCAACTGGTAATTCGAGCACCAACTTAAGTAAACATACACATACTTACAGCACACCGCATTTACCAGTTCAATCAGCCTATCCACCTGATCCACGACAACCTCCACAAAACAATTGGGATCAAATCGGATATAACATTAAATTGAATCATTTTCATACTGACTTTCTTGCCTAGAATCAGTTTTGCCTAACCACCATACTGCATAAAAATATAACATTAAAATTGAAAAGAAGAAAAGAAAAAACTCTCAACATCAACTTCACCGAAACACTTGAAACCAGAGAACACTCAATAGTCTCCGAATTCAATTTCTATGTTTAAATCAACATCCAATAATTACCAAAAATCAAAATCGATCCAATAACTTTTTTTTCAAATTTAGTCTATTTTCTTCGTTGTTTATCAATTCTACATGTCCGATTCGTTTTATTTCCAACTTACTCTCCACACAGTTAACAACTGCGGAATTTCATGTACTTTCCCTATGCCTAGTGGCGGTTCGGCCGCACGCAAAAAATACTCTACACATGGTAAAAAAAAACATTATATGTATAATTTTAATTAAAATTTTAATTTTATCATTCAGAATTCAATAAAAAATATTGATTATATAATTTTATCCCCTCCAAAAACAATTATGGAACCACCACTGCCTATGCGGTATTCGTTTGTTGATAGCGAACTTGATAGATTGGAAAATAAACGAATCTAGCATGCAGAATTGATATGTAACGAAGAAAATAGACTAAATTTGAAGAAAAACAATCCGATCCAATAAAGTGCATCATAGTCCCAATCGATTCACAACCAGTTTCTGTCTGCATAGTGAATTTTGATTAGAATGAAAAGTAAACTGAACCTTCTGTGATTATGACGCTGTGTTCTCCTCCACGAGAGGCTGCAGTCTCAGACGCGAACGACTTCGGCGATGGCGCGACACGAATTCCGATGCGAGCTGTTTCTCGCGTTTTCTGAGTAGAATGGCAGCCAAAGCGGCTCAATCACGCCAATCCATTAGTTCAGGTTGGGTTCAATTAAGATTAAACACTTTGATATGATATGGTTCAAATCGAATTCGAAGATGTTCGACACGGTTCAATTGAGACTACGAATGCCTCGATTCGGTTTAGTTAAAGCACCTGATTCTTTTCTATTCATTCGGTCCAAATCGGTCCAATACGAATTGGTAAATGTTGCATCGATTTAATTGGAATGGAACGATGGTCAACTCGGTTCAATCGCGGTCAAAAGCGGAAGAGTCTTCCAGCGTTGCAGGCGGTGAAAGTAAAAGGCAAAGCGAAAGCGACAAGCAAAGCCAGAAGAAAGCGAGACGTGTTGAGAAGCGACCAGATGGAATTTAACATCGCTGTCAGCGATCTGAGAAGCTTCGCTGTCGCCTCAGCAACCGCTCCGCTGTCATGGACTGCCTGATCCACAGTATCGAGCCGTCCTGCCGCCGCCGCTCGCGGCCAGGTACCGATCTTGTCGTTCAATTTCATCTATTTATGCTGTTTGATTTTGATCCGGCAATGTTGGATTCGGGTTCGTAGTGTAGGTGGCCGGAATGAGTTGTTCTGGTAGCGTTGATGTGCGGCGATGGGCAATGTGGATTGGTGTTAGTACGGACGTGGTGGCATTTGTGTGTCTGCTCGGCCGATTTAGGCTTGAAGTGTAGTTTGTTTGATTTCTTGGATAATGAAGTGGCGTGAGATGCGTGATATTATAATTTATGCGTATACGGAAAAATGTGGATGTTGAATTAGCCATGTGAAGATACATCTGACTGTAGAGTGTTTGATCTTTGATCTCCTGCCTGCAGCTCACATACGGATTTTTGTGTGTTTAGGGGCCGTTTACGATAATCCTGAAGTATATATATTTTGTTTGTGCCAGGTCCTATGTCTTTTGTGAGGCATTTTAAGTACAAGATTGTAAAACAAGCAACTGATGACTTTCGAAAGGTCCTTTATAGCAATGTGCACGGAACAGCATACAGGGCAGTCTTGCGTGGCGGCCGTTTTGCTATGGTGAAAGATGTAAGAGACTGTGATCAAGAAGAAGATCTGTTTTACAGGGAGGTGCAGCTGATTGGGCGCTTGCATCACCGCCATATTCTTTTACTATTAGGATTTTCTTTAGGACGGAAAAGGTAAGTTAATTGATTACACGGTTTCTGCTGATTTGTTCTGTGAAATTAGTGATCCGTTGCCAAGTTTTGAATATCACTGAAGGAATTTACCATTATCAACATCTTTCGAAGTAATTTGATGTCTTTGCTGTGAAAAGTGGAAAGGACCTAAGAAACAAGTTCATTTTTTCCAGGCTGCTTATATTTGAAACCGCAGAAAATGGAAGCCTGAGGGATCATCTCAATGGTAATTTTAACTAGAACATACACAATGGTGTTGAAGTTGGGAATACAATTTTCAGACATTTACAGGCTTGTTTATTGACGATTTGTAGATCCTTTCAAAACTCCCCTGAATTGGAGGACAAGATTACAAATTGCGGTTGGAGTAGCAGCTGCTCTGGTAATTCATCGATTTTAGGTGACACTGTGTTTTATTTTTTTAATAAATTTCTTAATTATTCCTCTTTTAAGTTGCATAGTTGGCCAGGAGGGAAGCAGAAGGGATGTACAATAGTATAGGTCCATGAAGCTGAGGTGCACATAGGTTATCTACCATAATTTCGTCCCACAAACTTCTAAGAACTGAGGCATATAAATTTAGGTCAGCAGTTGATATTCTATACTAACAACAAGGCCGCCTGAGGCTGATTGGCATCAAAAGAAATTTCCAACCAACCTTGTATTTTCCTCTCTTGCTGTTAGCAGAGCATAATAGCATAATCAGAATCATCAACAGTCAGGACTATCCAGGTCTTGAACCTTCTTGGAATTTTCCCGGACCTATTTGTGGAGATTTGTGCCTCACGTTTAGATCTGTGAAACTAAAGTTTCAGCTTTAGACAATGAGAACTCCATAGATGCTATAATATTTGTTTAACAGATCATATGCTTAGTATGTCCTAATCCAGATTCGTCGTGATGCAGGAATATCTGCTGGTGTTCAATGATCCCCCCATCAGCCATATATCAGTTAACTCGAGTAATATCATGCTAGATGATAATTTTAATGCAAAGGTTGTCAGCCCTCACTTAATACCCGTTTGTTGTAATTCTTGTCCTGGATCCTCCTGTGATACCCTTTACATTGCAGCTATCGGATATCGGAATCCTTAATTCTGGTAATGGAGCTGATCGTAAAGCATCATGTTCTAAAGGTAACACGCAGTTATTTGATAAGGAATATGTCTTTGCAACAGTTGCACACTGAGTATACGCTCTCCCATTTGCAGATTGTATGGGTCAGGAGTGCGGCAATATAATATTCCAACTAGGTGTCTTGATCCTTGAACTGGTAACAGGCCAGGCATCAGAAAACGGGGGAGCTGATTTGATCCAATGGATTCAAGAACCGCGTCTCAGCTTTAGCCAGTCCATCGACCGGATGATAGACCCAGATCTTGGCAACACCTATGATGATGTAGAGCTCAAAAATCTTCTATCCGTGGCCAGGTTGTGTATAAAATCAGCAAAGAACCCTTCATTCCCCATAAAGCAACTATTCCGATATCTTCAGAAGAAGTTGGATTTTCCCCATGTACATTGAGGATTTATTATTTTTCATTTTTTAACTGTTGTATGTTGTTCCAGTGTGCAGCTTTTGTGTTGGACGAAGCAAGAAATTTCTTTAGTTTGTATGGACAACAGTGACTATGCCAACAGATTTATGAGTATAGAAGTCATTTCTATTGTCAAGAGTTTATCAGCAGGAGGTTAAAACCATTGGTCAGTCAGATACTTTCACAAGATATGATCAGACTGAAAGCTGTAGCCGCAATTACATGAAATACTTGACATTGCCAGTTTTTGAAAAAACTAGAAGGGTGCGCAAAACATAGTTTTTGCAAGCAGTCGAGATCGGGAATGTTATTGACTAATTCATTACAAACATCTACTGCTGAGCGCACTGCACCCTCTGTCCTCCGCCAGGCCCATGCATCTCCTCATCTTCATCATAAGCCTCCTGGCTGCGAGCCTGAGCCTGTCTCCTCCTCATCTCCTCCTCAATGTTCACATCATGAAGTGTAGTTTCCTCGCACTCATCAATCTCCATGTCCGTCAACTCATTGTTGACCTTCTGTGGCAGCACAGCCAACAGCGACCGGCGCTGCTCGTCAGTCAATGAATCTGGAAACTCCACGTTGAAATGGAGGTACAGCTTTCCTCTCATGAAGGGCCTCTGATAGACTGGCATCCCCTCATCGTTGATTGCCTTGTATGAGTCTGGTTTCACAACTTCGCCTGGGTTTGACTTGATCAGCAGCTTCCTACCGTCCAGGTGTGTCAATGCGAACTGGAATCCACACAGGGCTTCAGTTAATGTGAGTGTGTGTTCATAAAAGAGATCATCTCCCTTCCTGATGAACTTCGGATGCTCTCTCTGCTGGATCACAAACACAATATCTCCAGTGATGGTCTCAGGCTACACACACCAATGAATAAAACCTTGTTAGCCACGAGCTTCGAATGCTTTACTTGAGCTGAAAAGACATGCCTTTTGAACATATAAACTCACCGCTTCATCAGCTTCACCAGGGAAGGTAATCTTCTGCCCATTTTTCATCCCCTTCTCTACCACAACCTGCAGCACCTTCTTCTCCGGCACAACCTTCTCCCCTTTACACTCCTCACATCTGTCACTGGGGTCAATCGCCTCCCCAGTTCCCTTGCATTCATTGCAAGGCTGTTGCATCTGCTGGATCATCGACGGGCCAAGGTGCCTTATCGTCACTTTCATTCCACTTCCTTGACATCCAGCACACTTCATCGACGCCCCAGATTTGGATCCCTTCCTGCAAGTCCACAACACATTGTCATCAGCATCCTCAATCCATTCTAGCTTCATAGTTTGAGAATGAATTTAGGACTGGAAGCAGAAGCTGCTCACCCACTACACTTGCTGCAAATCACATTCCTGGTAAGCGACAGCTTCTTGGTGATTCCAACATACAAATCCTCAAGCGACACCTTCAACGGGTGGACAAGATCTTCACCTCTCTTCTGCCTTCTACCCCTGCTGCCACCTGCTTCAAAAAATCCATCATTTCCCACTCTTCAATCCAACCCAATGAAAAAAAAAAGAATCAATTTGATTTCAATTCCATACCTCCGAATCCTCCACCAAACAGCTCCGAGAAGATGTCGAACGGATCATGGCCGGCGCCTCCGCCGCCCATTCCTTCCTTGAGCGCGTCCTCACCGTACTCGTCGTAAATCTGACGCTTCTCAGGATCACTTAAAACCTCATACGCCTGCGCCAGCTCCTTGAACTGCAACAACCAACCACTATTCATTCAACAAATTCGAACCATTTGCAGCAGATCCATTCAGAACCACACAATCTGACATTAGAGTGGAAATGAGCAGAGCTTCGTACCTTCTCGGGATCCCCGCCTTTATCCGGATGGTTCTTGATCGCGGCCTTCTTGTACGCTCTCTTCAACTCATCCTGAGACGCCTCCTTCGACACTCCCAGAATTTCGTAGTATCTCGTGTTGTCACTCTTCTTGGGCGCTCTTCCGAACATCTCCGATCAACGCTTCCGATATCAGCTTACAAACCACACGATCTCGAATCTCTCTCTGTGCTTGAATTTCGACACAACGTGACTACGCCAAGCATCTGAAATGAGCAGGCTTTATAGTCCCACGTCGTGAAGCGACGACCGTTGACGAGGCCTGATCAACGGCCACAATTGGTGATGACGTGGCGGCTCTGGAATATGGAAAATTGTTCTAGAAATGTCAGGAAGAAAGACATGACGCCAGTTGAAAAAAGTTCTAGATTATTCTCCGGGCTTTGAATTGGGCCGGGAGGACGGGTGTTTCTTAATTGGGCCTCTTAATGGGCCATGAAAATTTAATTTCCGATTTTACGGTTAATTAATAAATGACTGAAATGATTCTAATTAAATGAAGTGTTTGATTTTTAGTAATTCAGTTGCACCTGCTGCAATACAAAAAACCACCACGCGCATTAATCGCTAACGTGCGCCACGTTGCGAGGACAGTGACAAATCTGATTGGTGGGGACACTGCGCATCTCGTGAATGTCCCTGCGGTCGGTTTCCTCGGTCCAACCGCTATTTCAGTCCGTATACACTCCTCGGTTCAACCGAAAACGTGGCAGTTTTCGTTTCGATTGAACCGGAGGAGGGGTTGGACCGAGGGTGGAAACGGTGTCGTATTTCCGGTTCGGGTGACGTGGGCATGCGTACTTTAGCGAGGACACCGCTGTTTGTCATGCCGGCTTTTATCAGACGCTGTGCAGAGCGCTGCCAGTGTGAGAGAGAGCACATGGCATGAGAGCGGTTGCGCAGCGGCGGCGAGTTGAGCGAGAAGCCGATCGAGTGTCCGGACGGGGGACTTGAGGTCGGAATTAAGATTTGATTTCGGAGCGGCGTGAATTTGATTTGATTTCGGAGGCGCGGTTTGGATCTTCGAATTCGGAATCGAATCGGATGCGGAGAGATGCGGTTAGTTTTTTTTATGTGGTAAGGGAGATCATCGGGTCCCGAAAGGTGTGGCTGTGTCTCGCCTTTTTGAGTTTTTGAAATGAGTTTGTCTTCGTCGCTTTATCGCGTTGAGTGAGCTTTTGTTGATGTGGGAGAGGAGTTGATTGATGTGTGATGATATTGTCTGCTTTGTTGTCTGGTGAATTTGGCGCTGGTTTGGATTTTCGAGCTCGCTGATCTGTCGATTTTCATTTCATTTTCTTCTTTTCGCAGTGTGGAAGATTGAGTTCAATACTGAAAAGGCAGGTGGAATTAGCTGATACTGCTGCTGCTGCTGCTCGCTGTGGATTTTCGAACTGATTCCTGAAAGCGTGTGAGTTGTGAATTCATATTTCAGTTTTTAAAATCTATTTTGAGTTTGAGTGTTGCTTGGTTGAGGATTCTAGGGCTCGGAGATGATTGGTGGTTCTTATGGTCTGTTAAATTTGATACAGAAGTATGTCTGAATAGATGTATTACCTAACCTATAGGAGTGCTTGAGTAGCAACTTTAGCATTGTTCGTATGAGGATGCATTTGGTACAGAATTGGTTTATCATGTCAATTAGTAGGTTTATTGGATTGTAGGGAGAATGTGGCATGATACTTGATTCTGATGAACACCTCTTATGAATCTGAGATTTGTTTCTAATAACATGCAATAGGATCGAACACAGTCTTTCAGAGTTTTTCTATGTAAACAGATAATTGTTTGGAAAGTTGAAAGAAAATGCTTATTGAGCCCAGTGCACACCTTCCTTTTAAAGGGATAGATTGCTATTTAGAAAAAAGAATACATCGCATTGAACTTGTAACTACATCACTTCCATGTGTACTGAAAGCATTGGCGTCCTTAGAATGCTGCTGATCTCTCTTTTGGTTGTCACAGGTTTAGATTTGGTTGAAGTTTCTTACGACATGGCAGGAAAATGGATCAGAGCCTTAGTAGGGTTAAAGAAACGTGATAAGTCACGGTCTTCGGATGAAAATGTCGGTATTATTAACCGTTAGATATACCTCTATTGCCAATATATTAGTACATTCAGTTTCGTTATCTACCAAACAAAACTGCAATAGTGCATTCGAACTTTACAGTCTTAAGCTGATACTAAATAATTTCATAAATGCTCATGTACACTATAAAGATAGCTCCAATAGCCACACATGCTTAATGTTCTTGAGCTCTAACCTCAATTTTTTGGGGCCTACTTATGACAGCCAAACCCCAAAAGGTGTTGAGCATTAATTTATGACACTGTTGTTTGAAGTGCAATAATTACATAGTAGTTCTGCATGGGAACTGTAGTATAGTTTTTATTGATCACTGTATCATTCATGCCTAAGATTGCTTTAAAGCGATTTTGGTGTATGAGTTACAATTTTGAATGCAGATATGCAGAGGTACTGTGCAGATTACTGATTTTAATCTGTAATTCTCTTACTGCTTAATCAGAGGTCAGGTACCAGTAAGGCTCGGCACCGAAAAAGAGAGTCTATTGAAGTTAATGAACTTAAAAATGAGTTAGCTGCTGTAACAGTTGAAGATGGACATACTTATCCAGTACCAGATCGTGTTTCCCCTTCCCAGGCGCAAGATACAGTTCAATTGAATGTGAGAGAAGAATGGGCTGCCGTACAAATCCAAACTGCCTTCCGAGGCTTTCTGGTATATTGCTTTCAGCTCTATCTGATGATATTTGCTCAAGTTTCTTTGTATATATGGGTACAAGATGTTATCATTACTGTGAACATGACTCTGTAGCTACTCTTTGAAAGAACTGTGACAACCACCAGAGTACTGACTTCTTACGTTGTCTGTGTGACCATTCTGTAATCAAATTGAATGCTTTTCACTCATAAACTCTGCTGTCTTCTCATTGAGATTTATGCTCGTGCAATTTCCCTTTTGTTGTGCGCCTTAGCAGAGACAAAAGCTTAATATCAAGCTGGACTCTTTCTCTTGAGTTGTCATACCATTTATGTTAGTTATGGAATAGGAACTCCTAATCATTTGCCGAAATTAATGTAATTGACTTTATTAAAAAAATACAGAAAATTGATCATCTTTAACCATTGATCAGGCTAGAAGAGCTTTGCGGGCTTTAAAGGGATTGGTAAGACTTCAAGCGCTTGTCAGGGGACATGCTGTAAGGAAACAAGCTGCAATAACACTTCGTTGCATGCAAGCCTTAGTGCGAGTCCAAGCTCGGGTACGAGCACGCAGGGTTCGTCTTGCCTTGGAAAGCCAAACAGAGCAGCAAAAGCTTCAGGAACAGCTTGCCAGTGAGGCTCGTGTTCGAGAGATAGAGGTACCTCGTTTAATGCCTTGCTGTTTCGTTTTTCTTCTAAAAGAATTAAAGGGATATACCATCCTTTATATTCCATCTCATCTGCCTTCAGGTGAACTAGGTTAGTTGCTATCTGCTAGAGAATGATCTTTTTATTCTAAAATGCTTGAGTGAAGGTATTTAAATTGATGCCTTGAGATGCTATCTCAATTTACATCTAATCCTTGCAACACATCTGCATGTAGTTGGAGTGGTCTAATCACTCTCATCATCAATCAAATTGATTTGACTGGCTTCAATTGAGTGACCTTGATTTACAGAATCAGTCTCTACACTACCTGAAAATATCTTTGTTTTGTATTTGATTTCAATAGCCATAACCATAACGACTAGCTCTCTTATTGCTGTAATGCAGGATGGATGGTGTGACAGTTCCGGATCAGTTGAGGAGATTCAAGCCAAGCTGCAGAAGAGGCAAGAGGCAGCAGCAAAGAGGGAGAGAGCAATGGCCTATGCTCTTGCTCATCAGGTAAAACTTGCTGCCAAGTCAAAAGCAACTTGTTGATGAGCCGTACCTCTAATAAATTGTATTGGATATCTGTTCAAGTCTATGTTAAATATTTTCCATTGGTCGGGTGCCTATCAATTAAAAATTGTTCCAATGTCTTGATCACCTATTCAAATATTTTGAATACATGAGTTGTAGAATGAAAAGGGTCAAACACAACACCAGAATAGTTGTAATACAAAACAGTGGAGTTTTAATCGTGCTAGGAAACTTGCAAGAGCAATAGTTCATAATTAATCAGATTTTTTTCTCTTCATTTTTTTTAACATCTGAATTGCATCTAAAATATCTATTTTCTGCAGTGGCAGGCTGGAGCAAGACAGCAGAGTGCCCCTTCAGGCTTTGAACCAGATAAAAGTAACTGGGGTTGGAACTGGTTGGAGAGGTGGATGGCTGTTCGCCCATGGGAGAACCGGTTTCTTGATACTAGTATGAGAGATGGGATTTATATTCCCGAAAATGGATCAGCTGAGACAAAGAACGGACCCAGGACCCAGATAAAATCTGCAGGGAAAAAGCCTATTATTTCAAACCAGCCATCAGATATTCCAACTTTCAAAGCCGGTCCATCTCGGTCTGATGATAATGGTAGCTCATCACCCAGCAAGTCAAGAAGCATAACACCAACAAAACTCATGCCTAAGCCACCTCTTGAGGACCTGGCTGAAGAAGCTGATTCCCATTCAGGTAGCAGAACAAGATCTCTCAGCAATCCAGGCGTGAAAGCCACCCAAGCAAATAAACAGGAAAAAAAGCGAATGTCTCTACCTGCCAATGGTAAGTATCTCCACTCCGATTCAGAACTAACACCCTCAAAGTACCAAATTCTTATTCTCGAGCCTCTTGCATCATAATATGATTTTTGTCTATCCATAAATGTGCTTTACATACATGCTTATGTTTTGATTGGGCTATTACAGGCAACGGGGCTCAATCCAAGCCAGCAGCTAAAAATGTGGTCAGGAGAACTTCCCTGTCAAAGAAATCTACAGATGATAACAAACCCAAAGCCAATGGAAGGAGAGATTCAGAACCGATAAAGCCAACACCGAAAATTAACAATTAAGTATTGGAGTTTCCAAGAGGAGCTAAACTAAGTTCTGTGGAACACAAATTTGAGGATGTATATATAAGCGTTTCGCAGATGAAGTCGGATCCAGGTGGTTTCATGAAACTTCTCAATGTTGGTACCATGAAGAAGTTTGCAAGACGGGGTTGGATTTTGTCAGAAAAATGAAAGATAGTGCATTCCCAAATCATTTAATCTCCTTACGCGAATACTATATTAATTCAGACCTGTGCCAGTTCTTGTAGAAACCGAAAAATATGTACTCAGTTTCAGACTTCAGGGCAGGTTGCTTACATATTCATTGTCGTGGTAAGCTGTACTTTCTTGAGATTACAAAACCTAACTTCAAGTTCAAGTTACATATGCAAAATTAAAAGACATAAATACAACTTAATAGACAAGATATTGCTTCTGTTTCAAAATCAATAAAATTATGCTAGCTGCAAAGACCAACTTTAACAACTCCGCAACCAAAGATACGGCAAATTAGAAGAAAAAAACGCCTTCTCCAAAGTCAAATATGAAAGCTCCAACCAGATGCCTACTGTCTTCACATAGCTTGAGACTAAATCACAAAGTGACTATAACTACATAAATCACTAGTTTAAAGGATCTCGCCAAACACCCATTCAGAGAGGAATTCATGCAAACCACAAAGGGTATGGTACCTTGGCCTAGTGGTACTGGGTGTTGTCTAACAACCCCAAAGTCCTGAGTTCAAGTCCTGTTGGTGGAGGGGGTGTGCGGCCCCTGACCACCAAGGGGGAAGTGGGGAACCACTATCGATCCCCTTTTAATAAAAAAAAAACAAAGGGTATGGCTGAAAGTCAGCAATGGGAAAGTCGAAAAGTGTTTTAAAAGACATACAATGGTTAAAATAGAACTGAGACAAAAAGGAAGACTAGAAAAATAGGGACGAAATTCAACAAAGGAAGCCACAGCAATGGGTATGATGGATACACTTTATACCCTTTTTGTTCTCTTCTCCCCCTTCATCAAAAGGTTGCTGATTCTTTCATGCATTTGCACTTTCCGATCAGCTTTTAACATACCCATATATTTACACATGAACAAAAAAGAAAGTGGACGGACTCACTCGTCGTTGATCTTTGTTCACAACCCACCAAGTCTGAGCCTTTATTGATGCTCATTTCTCCCTCTAAGGTGCCCTGATGACAAAGCAAGTCTCAAATTTGAAGGCTGCCAGGTCCTAACATTTGTGCATCTTCACCCTCAAAATTGCTGCAGTGGCACCTTGAGCGTTAAACTTGAACCAATCCCTTATCCTGTAAAAAAAGCAAGCGAACACGAGTTATTATGCCATCACTGTCGATATGAAAAAGGCCGTGAAGCATGGATAGATATTAGATGCCACTGTTCTCAAATATGATCCATGTTGCTAACATAGATCTGCGGCGAGGAGGATCACTTGGCATCCTGATTAACGACATTCCAAACCTCAGAGACAGCTAGCTGCTTAGCTAAGGCTAGAATAGGTTTTCTAGCAATTAATCAGAGAAAGAGACACCCGCAACAATCCAACCTGAATGGGTCCTAGAGAAAGGTTCCACCCACAATCCAAAACATTCAACGGTAGATGAAACCACTTGGTATGTCCTGATCCCTAACTCTTCATTCTTCCTACCTAAATTACACACCATCAATCAATCGATCACTCAATGAGTAACACCTTCCCCAGCTCACCACTTCAGTCAGCTCAGCTATGATAAGAATCGACGAACAAACTCACAGATTCCAACGCTCTAACAATTCGACAAACTCATAATCTGAACATGTTCTGGTAGGCGTATGCATGAATGGAAATGACTAAAGGCAGTAAAAAATGATGCTCTTAAGTAAAGCCTTATTACTTACAAAGAACGCCTCCCTTAGTCGCGGAAAATGACTTTGCCAGCGAGCTTCATCAGCGGCTCCAGGCACTCGGGCGTGAACTTCCTCGCAAACAAGTAAGAATAAGTCCAGTTCGACATCCTCAACTTGTGTATCAGTTCAGTTGAGACCTCAGGCGGTGTGTAAGCGTGGGGATGGCCGTGAGCAGTCCCGGTCCAGTTGACCCTAGTCAATGTGAAATGGCTACACCCGTCGGGGTCCTCCATTGACAGCAACGTCGGAAAATAATGTTCCTCCGGGTAGCATGCGTCGGGCCTCAAACACGGCAGCCTGAACTTCTTCCAGAGCTTCGTGTCCCTCACCACCATCACGGCATGTCGCCGAACCAATATGAAGAACTGCGAGCCAACCTTGAACTTGTCAAAGGGCACTTCGGGCTCCATCGAGCCTCTGGCCGTGTACCGCTCCTTCAGCTTCGGCTCGTTTGATAATATTTCGATGAAGCTCTGGTAGCCCACCCTGGACCCCAACCGAGTCAACTCGGATCCTGACTCGCGAGTCGACTCGGTTGGTGGCTTGGGCGGGGTGAGGAGGGTGCGGTAGACGAAGCGGAAGGAGTGGAGCGGGACGCACTGCTGGGAGAGGAGAGCGAAGAAGAGGTTGGCGGAGTCGTCCACCAGGGCGGTGGCGATGAGGCGCCGAGCGGCGGAAATGAGCGACGGGGAGGCGCGGCGGGTGCGCTTCGATTTGATCAGCCGATCCTTAAACACGCCGCCCGGATCGGTGTACGGCGCGAACGGATCCGCGTGGACGTAGATGTTGTAGAGGCGGCGGTGGTCGTCGCGGGCGGTGAAGAAGCGCTGCCATAGGGGGGCGAAGTGGAGGTCGGAGTTGGTGAGGAACAGGAAGGCGATTTTGGGAGTGGGGTTGGTGATGCCAAGGCGGGTGTGGGGGTTGGCGGAGGGACGGGAGTGGATGGCGGCGGCGCGGCGGAGGAGCGCGACGTCGTCGGGGTCGTCGGGGAGGATGCGGGGAGGCAGGATCCGCGGGGCGAGGATGAAGAGAAGCGGGAGGGAGATGAGGAGGAGGAGGGAGAGGATGACCGGAGATGTGGCGGATGGGATCATCTTACCTTTCTTGTTCTCAGATTTCGGCTCCGATCCCGGTCAGCGTAAAGATCTCATCTTTGATTTCGACGGGGGCGATGGAGTTGCAAGAGTGATGGGTTTTTGTGGGGTCGGAGGAAGGAGTGGAACAATGGCGGATTAGGACTGGCTAGTGCGCAGACGGTGGCGGTGACGGCTGAGGTCGGAGGAGAAAGCAGAAGATGAGAGATGTCAGCAAGTTGGATTTTGATGAAGATGATAATCCTGATCCTCTACACCAGTGTAGCGTTTTTGCAACACAATTAAACAATTAAACGGCGCCGTTTGTACGGGGTGTGATTTCACTGACCATCAAAACGTCGACGGTTCAACCTCGCTTCATCTAGCATCACGGTAGAGCGCCTTATTCCCTGTTTTAGAAACTTTGTTTATTAATTTAATTTCAGTGTTGATTTTAAATGTTATTATCAGAATAGGGTCAGCATTATAGAAGCTTCATAAAATTAATGAATAGTCAACAAAGAATTGGTCGTGCAAACTGGAATGTGAATTTAGTTTTTTTTATTAATACTTATTTTCAAAAACATGAGGTTTAAATCGTGTGTCCCACTGAATTGTGTGTTTCTGTTCACTTCTGGAAATAGTTAATCGTAATCTAAGAATCGTTAAATCATGTTTGATAATCTCGGAATTTTAATGATTTTTATAGTAACTCAATCATGTCTGATTTATTTTGGTTAAAGATATTAGTGGGCAACCACATATGGAAAAGATAATCACTTTTGACACACGTGGAGAGTTTTTTTTATCGTCGTATCATAGTTCAAGTTTGTCTATGATAGTATTACGTCTATGACCAAGTTTTGCTCAGTAAAAGGTGGTATGTTAGTATAAACAGTAGTCATGTTTGTTCCTGTGTGAATGAAAAAATCTCATTGACTTTTTACTGTAGTTGTAATTGGGCTACTCTAATGGGATAAAGTGCGTTTTCGACTCCCTAATCTTTACATAGGCGTGCCCCGTGCATACTTGCGTTGTAATATTTTCGAGATCAATGAAATATACCTTTTATTTTAATCGATGTCCAACTCACTTGATTTATATGATTTGTGATCCTTACCAATTTTGCGAATATATTACTTATATGATCCTTTTGTTGCCTTATAGGTACTCGGATTGTGTGGTAAAGGTTGACTTGTTGATTCTTGTGTGAGCCAACAACTGCCGCACGAGCTAGTCCGAGAGCTAGCACGTGGTAATTGGTATCTAGAGCAAGCAGGTTACACGATAGTGTCAACCATAAAATTAAGCAAACGTGTCACTGTTCTCGAAGGCAGATGTGCCCAATTCGAGCTATTGTTAAATGAAATCGAGATTTTTAAAGATTGGATACAAGAACTCAAAAGGATTCGCAAAAATCTTGATGGAGCACCAACAAGTGACTCCCAAAATAAAGAGTTGTCTCAGCAAGGGCGACTTATGAGCATGGAGAACAAAATGTCGAACTGGAAGGTGTGCCAGCAGGCATGACCTTGATCACTGAATAATTTAGAGAGCTTGAAGAAGCTTATATGAAAGAATTCAAGCCCCGGAGGCTCGATTCGTTGAGTTCAACCAAATATGTGAAGAGATGGTGGGTGTAACCCGTCAAATAGACTTTGTATTGGCGGTACACGATGAGTTACAAAACGCTCATGAGGAGCTCGATGTGAAGGTGACTAAGCTAAATGAGAACACCAAAAAAGCAATTTTGGTGTTGAATAACGAGTTGAAAGAATTATGTTCAACGTGAACTTGCTCATTCAGGTCGTCAACAATCCTCCGGCACGTCAAGAATTTGAGAATCTGCAAGTTCTAAAACCTCGGCCCTATGGTGGCGGAAAAAGTGCGAAATATCTGCATAACTTTCTGTTTGATATGGAACAACACTTCCGCATGGTGAGGGTGGAGGCCGATGAGGGATAATAATGATGATAACAATGCATTTTATTGAGTAGGTAAAAGCCTGACGAAGGTCAAAATATGAGGAAATTCAAGCTGACTGATGTACTATTAACGTGAGAAGACTTCAAAAAGAGCTTAAAAGACCAGTTATTCCATGAGAATGTAAGCTACCATGCTCGGCTCGAATTAAAATCACTGAAGCACATAAGTGATATCCGCGAGTATGTGAGGCAATTCATAATCTTGTTATTGGATATTAAAGATATGTCTGAAGTGAATAAGAAGTTTTATTTCTTCGAGGGTCTGAAATCTTGGGCCAAAACAGAACACAATCGGTAAAAGACTTCAGATCTTGCAGGTGCCATAAGTGCGGCAAAAAGAGTTACTGACTACACATTTGAGAGAAACCTTCTGAAAGACAAGTTTGGGAATGGGGCAAGACGGCCACCACCACGTCAAAATTGATTATTTGTGGGAGCAAACTCTGGACCGTAAAATCCTCTAAATAAGAGGCAATTCTTTTTAAGAGATGGAATAACGAACAAATAATTGGTTGGGTTTAGTAACAACAACGTTGACAGGTGCACAAAAGACAAGAAGCCTCTGCTAGAGTGCTTCTTATTAAGTGGGCCTCATCGGGTGATGAAATGTCCTCACAAAGGAGTTTTGAGTGTGCTCCAAAAATAGAATAATGGCCAAGAGAACAATGGGAGAGAAGGAGATTAAGGAGAACAATCTTTACAGATGGGAGTCGTCCATTTTTTTTGTCGGCCATGGAGAAAAAAACTACGATGAATAAAACTCAAACATCACGCACTTTGATGTACGTGGATTTGGAGGTCAGTGGCAAATCAACGCAAGCTATTGTTAATTCGGGGGCTACCCACAATTTTATAAATGGTCTGAAAGTGCAATTAGGCCTAAGCATTGAGAAAGATGTTAGTAAATTGAATGTCGTGAATTCCCAAGCTCGCCCGTTTATTGGAATGATGAAGAATGTGAAATCAAATGCCACCAGTGGTGGTGGCCGAGTGGGCAGGTGACAGTCTGTCATCCTTAGGTGTGAGAGTTTCTTTTAAAAAAAATGTGCAACCAAAGATCACTGAATGGAAAGGTCCACTAAACTTCATTATGGTTTCATTAGATAATTTTGAAGTAATCTTAGGAATGGAATTGTCAATGCAGGGGAGAGTGATTCTGATGCCTTTTATTGATAGTTTCCTCTGAGATATACTAAGTATAAAATCAACAAGTGAAGTAAATGGAGAGAAAAAAACTCTTTCTCAAAAGGGGAGCTGGCGAAATTCCTATCAGCACTCCATTTAAAGAAAAGAATTAAACACTTAAAACCTACCTTCGTTGTGTTTCATAAGGTTAAAAAAGAGACCAACAAGGTAGTTCCCAAACATATTATTCTGGTTCTTAAAGAGTTTCATGATGTAATCTTCGATTAGCTACCAAAATTATTGCCACCACGAAGTAGTGTGGACCAAGAGATAAATATACTGCCAAAAACAAAACCTTCAGCAAGAGGGGCATATTGAATGTCTCCCTCTAGTTAGCGGAACTTTAAAAGCAACTAGAGGAACTTTCGGAAGCGGGCTTCATTCGACCCTCAAAGTCTTCTTTCGGGGCACCAGTGTTGTTTTAAAAAAAGCAAGATAGATAATTGTAGTTATGTATCGACTATAGAGCTTTGAATAAGTTAATGACGCTTAACCACTACCCAATTCCCCTTATTGCATATCTCTTTGATTAGCAAGATACATTACAAAGTTGGGCTTACTGTCCAGGTATCACCAAGTCAGGATTGCTGAGGGGAATGAACAAAAGACAACTTGTGTGACTTGATATGACGCCTACAAGTTCATGGCGATCCCCTTCAAACTTACTAACGCTCCTGCTACGTTCAACACTCTTATGAATGAGTTATTTCATGACTTTCTTGACAAGTTGGTTGTTATCTATCTAGATGACATTGTTGTCCATAGCAGGACATTAGAGGAACATAAAAATTATCTACAGATGGTGCTACAAAAGTTGAAGGAGAGCCAACTATATGTGAAACAGGAGAAGTGTTCCTTTGCAAAGAGATGCACTGACTTCTTGGACCACAAGATTGAAGAGGGGAAGATCTGCATGGACGAAATGAAAGTATAAGATATTAGAGAACACCAACAAGTGTCAGAAAACTTCGCTCATTCCTCGGACTTTGCAAATACTATAGTAGATTCATTCGTAATTATTTAGAAAATATGTTTACAATGACTGATTCACTTCGGAAAGCTGAAAAGTGGAATTAGGGAGAAGCTTTTTAAGTGACTTTTGAGAAGTTGAAAGTGTCAATAATGTCTGTTCTCACGATGCCCAATATGTCCAACACTTTTGAAGTGCATACGAAAGCTTCAGATGTTGCCTTAGGAGGAGTATTGATGCAAGAAGGTCATCAAAATACTTATGAAAGTCGTAAGTTGAAAGACGTGGAAAGGAGATATATTGTCCAAGAAAAAGAGTTGTTGGCAATCTTTTATTGCCTACGAGTATCGAGGCATTACTTGTTGGGAGCTTGATCTATCGTTCGAACGGATAACATTGCGGCGTGCTACATTTTGACTCAGTTGAAGCTCACAGTGAAACAACCCCAGTGGTAAGATTTTTTAGCCGATTTTGATGTTGTGATAACGTATAGAAGTGAGAAGGAAAATCAAGTTGTGGATGCGTTGAGCCGAGTATCCAACCTCGCAAGTTTTTGTAAACTAGCCCACTTATCTGCTGGTGGAGTGTCCTTATCCCTAGGTGAATCAATCAAGAATGGGTTGGACAAGGACCCGTTATCTAGCTATTAAGTAGTTGATCGAAGAGGGGAAATCTTGACACTTTTGGATCGATGATGGGTTGATCTTGTCCAAGGGTAGAAAGATATACATACAGAAAGTGGACAACTTGAGACGCTCAATAATGCATGAATGCCCCAATACTTTATGGACAGGCCACCCCGGATGACAAAGGACTTTAATTTTCATCCAACGTCAGTATTTTTGGTCCCTCATGGAAGAGGATATTACATGCTACAACAAGACAAAGTAAAAATGAGCCGACCTTCTGGTCTTTTAGAACCCCTAAAATTCCCCACAAGACCTTACGAAAGTGTTCGTGGAATTTAGCACTTGCTTGAGACTGCTCGAGCATACTAGTTATCATTGACAGATTCTCAAAGTATGTCACATTCATTCCTACCCTAAAATCATGATTCACAGAAGATACAATATTCTTATTCTTCTGAAATCTTGAAATATTGCGGAGTGCCATAAGGCATTATTAGTGATCAGATGGAAGATTTACAATGCACTTTTGGAAGGATCTACACCCAAAAGGCCTCGACACTAAGTAAGGAGTCTTAGCCCTAACTAAGGAAGCTAAGGATCTCTCACCTAGTCGATGTGGGATATAACATTGTAGCAACCTCGTATCCGATCATGGGATTTTGGTAGGCGAATCAATTCATCATCTTCTTCACCACGGTTTTGGGATATAAGGCTGTAGCAACCTCGTATCCGATCATTTTAGGACAACCCTCTCAAAACACTAGGTAAAGTTTGTGGCCAACGTGCTTAGCAATGCCTAAGTTTTTAAGAGAGTTATCACGCAAGTTGCCTATGTTTAGGAGAGTTGTTGCACAAATTTGACCACGTGTTGCCTTCATTTTAGTTTCACACCATTGTAAGAATCAATCAAAGTCACTATTTTATTTTGGCCACAAATTCCATCGGTTTTAATGACATAGTGTCAGTTCTCATAGTTAGGATCCATCATCGCTTCCTTATAGTTCATAGGTCCATTGTCATATATTCATAACAGATGACAATATTCAATCATTTATTTAAACATATCATATATGTTCATGACTCATCCTTTCAAACCTATGAAGTGTCGTCGTAAAAATAATCACAACTCTTTGTGCACTATCTACTTTAGCTCTCAAACTTTTTTGGAGTAGACCTCAATAGACGTCAGAATAAAGACGTTGAGAGAGCTGAGCAGAGAAAGCAACTAGAGCGGTTCACATGTGACATTAGCGAAGGCCCGATATTCGGCCTCAACAAATGGCTGAGCAAACACAATCTTCCCTCTTGCACTTCCTAACAAGTCAGGTGCCAAGAACAAAATATGCTGAGACAGACCACCGAGTGAGAAAGAGAAACAAAATAAGCTTGCAATGATAACTGGGAAGAAGCTGAGTAAAGAAGACTTTGTCCAGAAACATGTAGTTAGCGAACCACACACAAAGCTGCTGGATAATGATGCTGATAAGGATGGGCCATGAGTTAATGCAACGAGTGAACCGCAAAATTGATATATGGTCGAGTGATTGTTAGGTAAACAAAGCACCCAATAAGCCTACGATAGACTTCGGGATCATCTAAAGATAAACTGCTCATGTGACTCAGTTTAGCATGATGATCCATAGGTGATGAACTAGGCTTGGAAGCTAATAAGCCTGCATATATCAGATAACAGCTCAAGAGTGTGTTTGTGCTAGCATAGAGACATGCCAATTTTACACTGATACACCTCTATACCAAGAAATTAATGGAGAGTGATAATGTCCTTAATAAGAAATTGAGTTGTAAGATATTCTTTAAGCAAAAGAATGGCAAAGTTCAGCAACCTGTAACCAAGATATTATGAACATAAACTAATAACACGGTGATAAAAGAGGTTGAATGAAGGATGAAAAGAGAGTGATCACTTGAACTTTGAATAAAGCCATAAGATAGTAAAGATGCTTCTGAAACCATTGTCGGACCATATAATGATTTGATAAGGTTGCATACTAGATGTTTATAAGCTGTCTTGTTGGGAAACCGGTACCCTTGATGTATGGTCATGTAAACCTCGTCTTATAAATATCAATATAAGAAAGTATCTTTAACAAAAGAGCCTATCATTTCAATCTTATTACCGCCGGTATCTATCGCTTCTGCCCGTCCCAGCTCACTCGGTTGTCGCCAGCTAAATTGTTGCACGGCTTCCGCCAACCACCAGATCAAAACCTCCAATCAAGTCAATCAGCTCTGATAGTTTGTCAGCGTCAACCTGCTGGACGTTTGTTATGTCAATCAGTGTTCGCTCTTTGGTTGGTCTGTTCCCACCATGTTTGCATGATGTTCCGGATTGCTTCTGAGATCTCGACCTCCATGACCACCTTTAAGGGGATCCCCGGTCGGTGAAGGGCAATTTCCGCACCATCAATTCCAGAAAAAAAGGGACAGAACGCTGATGCCTTCCGCCGGAGCACTGAAAGATGGTAAGCTACCGTGTCTTCCTGGAACGAACGAATTGCCCAATGACTTGCATCTGTCAGTTCTGCTTACCACCTCTAGTGTGATTCTTTAGAAATCTTAGCAATGTTTCGAATTCATCAAGCTCGAGAGGCGCAAGCTTACTTTTTTTCCCAACCCATACGAGGTGGTTCCACTTACGACACAGATCCAGCACATACTTTTCAACATGCAGGGTGCGATCATCATCCCCGCACTCTTCAAGAGCTGATTGTCTCAGTCATCTTGGCACTGCTTATTGAAGTCTGCAGACAGTTGAGCTTGATCCTCTTATCCCATGCAAGCCACCATTTTTTAGTCAATGGAAACGCTTCATTTTTGGTGAATGGAGAAAGCGGCATGAAAGGAAATCTGTTCTCAATAAGGAGGTTGTGAATGTAACCTCTTTTTCTCGCGCACGCACAAAAGAAGTTTGAATCAACCAATACCGGTCTGATGTCGTAAAGAAAGTGTGAGATTGTATTTTAAACACTCATTGGAGCCAAAGCCACATTCTCGTGATAAAAGTATGGGGGAACCTAAGCGGTATCTGGAATTGTTCTGTGCACAAGCTTATTAGACTCACACTTTCTTACCCCGTGCGGCAGTGGGTTTTGCGTTTGTGTGCTGCCTCATTCGGTAAATCTGCACTCAAAAGGCCTCGACACTAACTAAGGAGTTTTAGCCCTAATTAAGGAAACTAAGGATATCTCACTCAGTCGATGTGGGATGTAACATTCCACCCCCCTTACAGGGCAGACGTCTTTGGGTGCCTCATTCGGTGATCTACCTGGGGACTCTGTCGTACTAGGTGATCGGCTATGATACCCTGTAATAGCCCCGACCCCTTACTGTCAATATTGTCTCATATTTTCTCACCCCGTGTGGCGGTGGGTTTTGCATTGGTGTGCTGCCTCATTTGGCGAAACTGCACCCAAAAGGCTTCGACAATAAATAAGGAGTCTTAGCCCTAATTAAGGAAGCTAAGGATCTCTCACCCAGTCGTTGTGGGATGTAACACTGTAGCAACCTCGTATCCGATCATGGGGTTTTGGTAGGCGAATCAATTCATCATCTTCTTCACAATGGTGTTTTTTCATTTTCCATGCGTCATAGTCTTGGTTTTTCCTCTTGAGCTTTGATAAACTACCGAGATTAGGTTTCTTCTCGTCCTGTTCTATAAAATGGATATCTGATGCTCTGGCCATCTGAGCAGCACATATGAAATCCGTCAATTCTTCTATTATAGCATCTGGACCACATCTCTCATAGCAATGGATGCTTCATCAACAGAGTACCTTGTACCAGCCAAGAACAATATTTTATCGTCTTCACCAGACAGAGGAGTTTCCATGTCCCTTGCAGGACAATCAACATCTGAAAATTCATCAAAGGAGTTCGCACAGTGATCATCATGTGTGCTCTTTTAGAAGAAAGTCAGAAAAATCCAAAAGGATATATCTGGGGCAAGGCTGGGACAAAGCTGGTTTGTGCTCTTTTGTCACTGCCAGCCCCTTCTAAGTCATCTTTTTCTACTGACCAAGTGGGTAATTTAGGCAACACATCTTTCCGGACTACATTCAGCAGAGAATCATACAGAAGCTTTTTTTAGTCGGATGCAATGGATCTAGGACTAGTACAATATTTAAGCAGGTAAAAATTTTATTCAAGTCTGTTCCATTTTTCTCGGATGAATGTGATAGTATTAAGGCAAAGAACAAAGCAACATGTTTAGATATCTTGGGGTACTTCTTCATGGTCGTGAGCGTTTTGAAGATGAATGTTTGACTAGATAGAGGGAGAGGGATGGAGCAGGCAGCTTGGTTGAAAATGATGATAAAACTATATACTCTAGCGTCCCAAGGCTTAAGGCTTTTTTTGATTGGCTTCTCAAGACAATAGTGTCAGGTAGCATGGATGCAATTTTCCCTGCTGCTAGTCGTGAATATGCACCACTTGTTGAGGAGTTGTGGAACGATCCAACCGTTCAGGCTACCTTCCACAGGAGAAGTGAACTGAAGGCTCTGCCAGTTAATGCTAAGTACTTTCTAGAGATGGTTGGTGATGTCCTGCGAACAGATTATGAACCATCTGAGGATGATATCTTATACGCTGAGGGTGTGACCTTTTCAAATGGACTTGGGTGCATTGATTTTTCCTTCCATCCTAGCGCAAATATGATCATGATGCATTGAGTCATGCCTAAAATTCTAAATAATACATGCAAAAGGATTAGAAGAAAATCGGAAGTGGCTGGAGATGTTCGTGTTGTGGTCTTCTGTGTATCCCTTGCTGACTATGGTCAATATTCTGTTGATGGAAACAATATTCTCACAAACAAGATAATCCAGATTCGGAGTCTCTTTGAAAGCATCGTCACCCATCCAACCTTCGAGCATACAGACTTTCTTCTCGTGCTCAACAAATTGGACCTATTTGAGAAAAAAAATATAGGACACTCCCCTCACCCGGTGTGAATGGTTCATCGACTTCCAACCAATAATCAGTAAGAATCAGTCCAACAACTCCCGCAGCAACAAGAACGAATCTACTCATGCAGAGCTCGGATTCTACTATATAGCAGTCAAGTTCAAGAGACTATTCACTTCTCTCAGTGGCCGGCCGAAACTTATACATCGTCCCGCCTGTCAAAGGGCTGAATCGCTATAGTGTTTGTTAAGGATGCTCTCAAAATTGCTAGGGAAGTAATGAAGTGGGATGAAGAAAAGCATAGCTTTGGATTTCAGTTGAGCGAGCAGTCAATGTACAACGTGGATGCAATAAGCTCCTTTTTCTCACTAGGTTCTCAGCTTCAGTTTAACGTTGGACATGTATCCTCCTTGGTCTGTCGGCAGTGTACATAATGGGAAATTGAAACGTGATTGGCTGGCCGAGCAATTTTCCAGGTCCTAAAATTTGTTCTGCTACTAATCTTATCATTATAATGTGCCATATATCATTGGTGTACGAGCAAACATCAATACATATCTCCTCAATGAGAGATGATCTGTTTCATAGCATCATTGGTGCACATGCTAATGTTACCATCGTAATTTTCTATTGGTGGTTTCGGAAGCATAATCAAGATTTGTGCTCTCTTTTGAAAAAAAAAAGTATCTTTAACATCATTGGCCTTGCTTTTTATCTTAGAAATCCATTTACATCCAACTATCCTTTTACCCTATAGATAACTCAGTAATGATCCAAGTGCTAATGTGTTCCAATGCATGTATTTCTTGACTCATTACTAAGATCCATTGAGAATCTTTAGAGGCTTGTATATGAGAATTATGCTCAATGTATTTAGTGAAAGCGAAAAATATGTAAGATAGGAAGGCTTCAAGTGAGAGTAAGAAACACGGTTGGAGATAGGACCATTACAAGAAAAGTGGCATGATATGCGACAATGAACATTGTAACAATGTGTCAATCAACTCATAAGATTCCTACGCCAATGGATTTCGATCTATCACTTTATTTTTTATTTTTCAAAATAAAAAAGACAAAATTGTCACATTTTCCTCCAAATTAATTGGTCTTTGTCACATTAGTTTGACGGGAAACTAAAATGAAGGCAACGCGTGGGCAAATTTGTGCAGCAACTCTCCTAAACATAGGCAACTTGCGTGACAGCTCTCCTAAAAACGTAGGCACTGCTAAGCACTTTGGCCAAATTTTAGGACAACCCTCTCAAAACACTAGGTAAAGTTTGTGGGAAGAAATTTAGTTCCCAGTACGCAATGAAACACCCTCTCTGAACACTTACACAAATTAGTAGAGGGAAATTTACTATGTAACGTTTATTTCCTTGTCACCTCTTCGAATACGAGTCACTCAATTGAACACTCTTCCCCAATCAACCCTTCCCCAGTTACCTCTCCAAATAACATTCCTCGGTCATTTACACTCAGCTCTAGGATCACTTTTTCGAACCATCCTTCCCAATCGCGTACACATTCACCCCCACCATTCCTCCTTTGTTGTCTCCATCAAACCCTAAAATCAATCTCTCAGTCGCTCACATCCGGCATCTACACAGTCACCTACGATCATTCTCCATCCACCGCAAACCCCCAAACCCTGTCAGTTGCCAAACCAAAAACTTTACACAATCATCCCACCAATGATCTCGAACCATATTTCTAATCAGCAAATAGCAGTGATTTGAGGACATCAACTTAATCCTTCTTGATGAGCATATTAATCCTTGGTTCTTTATTGATTTAGATTCTTCTTAGGTTGGGCATATGTGTGTTTGATGTATGTAGATTTAGGTCCAATTTCATGTTTGATTTCTGATTATTCCTTCATGTAGTTTACAACCAAAATTTGTTTTGTTTTAGGTTATAAATTTGAGAAGAATCATGGCTAGAGCCATGACTGCTTCTGCTGGGGTAGAACTAAACCACCTAGGTTGGGGGAAAAAAGCCTAGAACAAAAGAGAAAGCCATCAAAACAGCTTTCTAAATTAAGGATATTGAGTTAGCTGATTATGAAACTAAAAGGCATGTACGGTTTAAAGAAAACTATAAAAAAATGAAGAAATTGGATCTGGCTGAGAAATCATATGCCTTGATAAGTCGGTTAGAAGTCATTGTAAGAAAAGTGGACAACAAGTGGTCATTGTTAACTCAACTAGAAAGAATATAATCTCGTTAATAATGATGAGGAGATTTATGTGAAGGAACCCGCTATAGAACCAGTTAAGAATGTTAGTTTATTTAATAAGTTGACTTTTTTCATTTAGACCTATTTTGTTGGATGATTATTCTGTTATAATTTTTCATGCAACTTGATTAGTATGTTGTTACATGGTTTGAGTTAACCCTTTGTCTGTCTTCAGAGATTTTATGATTGTTATCTATAGTGAATAGTATTATGTTTTAGTCAACATGGTGCGATGAAACATGTATTTGGGCATTTGGCAGAAAACATATGTATATGAGCACATTATGAATACATAGGTTTATCAGCTTGCTAATCATATGTATGTACATATTTGTATTTTAATACATATATGTGTATGTTATATAAACTTGATGCCAAAAAAATTAATTTTTTCAACAATTTTTAATTGGCTTGATTATGAAAAAAATAGACAAAGCTTCGATTGACATCCTCGCTACACCAATGAATATATCATTGGTGTTAAGAATTTTTTGAACTTTGCTTTTACAAAGTTAATAATCGATGTTGATGGTTCTAATGAAGATGAATCACAAATTCCTTGTCTCTGTGTTCGTTGTATAAACTGTTACTAGTTGTTTATGAATAAAGTGTATGACTATTTGATTGTAAAAGGGTTCAATGAGAATTATCGAGTGTGGACGAAGCATGAAGAAGGGTTCAGTACATGTCAAGATAGAGTTGATACGCAACTGGTGGATTATATTGAGAAGGATGACATGAATAGCTTTTTAGTATAATTATTTAAGAATGTTGGCGGATCAGAGTTCATTACTTGGTCGATGGGAGAGAGTGGTATGCGTGACCTGATGAGGGTGCTATAAATATCTTCAGTCTCTAAAAGAGGTTGTAGAAGATTTGTACACTGACTGCAAGAATTTTTAAGTTTTATCTTTCATTGTGGGGCTTACATGTTGAAGTGTATAAATGGGTAAACCAACTCTTCTTTTCACATACCTGATTACCTTTTAGAAGATTTATCATTTATCAAAATCCACAAATTATATCAGGCTACCAAGAAAATGATAAATTACTTAGGGCTATAGATTACACACGACTAGATGTGTACCCAGACGATTTTTATTAGGGATAAAATCCAAAAGGGGCCCTGAACTACCACCACTTACCTAAATGCGGTCAGAACTACCACGATTTCCAAAAAGGGTGCGATGAAAAAACAATTGGACTGATTTTCTAAAATAAAATTTACCATTACATTCCTAACATAATATTATTACAAGATTTAGATTTGTGTGCGAAAATTACGTCGTTTGGTTATCAAAATAAATTATATCATTTTAAGCACATAAAGAAAACAACGTTTTTTTATAATTAAATGACATAATTTTCGCACACAAATTTAAGTATTATAATAATATTAGGTTTGAAATATAATGGTAAATTTTAATTTAGAAAATCAGTCCAATTTTTTTTTCATTGCACCTTTTTTGAAAATCATGATAGTTCTAACCGCAATTGGGTAAACGGTGATAGTTCAGAGCCCCTTTTGAGTTTTTCCCCTTTTTATTATATATTACAGAGCATGAACATGGCACATTTTATCATGTATGTACATGTTCAAGGAACTAGATCGGGTGTTGTGCACCTAATTACTACCACCACTGGAATGACGTCGTTTTGTTAATCCAACTGAAACAGTCACATGCCTTCTTCCTCCTTCTCCAACATACTCTCTCTCTCTCTTTCTCTCTCCTTGCTCCAGCTTGCTCCATTTCTCCTCTTCACTCACTCTTGTTGAAACACAGCCCCGTGACACAAGGATCGCCGCCGGTGCTGAGTTTACGAACTCACGTTGGTTAATACACGAACGAACAACAACACGAGAGAGAGAGAGAAAAGTCTGTGCCGAATGCATTACTTTCCTTCATTACCTTGTATGTAATTTATACACGCATATACATATGTTCACATCCCGATTTTCCTCTGCATGCACCGCAATACGTTGCGTGAAATGAGGGGAGCTGTTTCCACGAAACACGCCCATAACA